>DWNR01001142.1:0-16047 GCA_018250455.1 Polygonus leo
TGCATGCAAAATTTGGTTAAAATCGGTAAAGCCGTTTCGGAGGAGTACGAAGACAAACATTGTGACACGAGAATTTAATATATTAGATAATACATTACTTTAAGCGTAACATTCTTGGTGTACTCGGCGTTGTGCGCGCTGGCGTCGGGGCGCACGCGGCGCAGCTCCGCCTTCAGCAGCTCGCTGAGCTGCGCCATGCGCGCGCACTCGCGCTCCGACTCCGCCAGCAGCACCGTCACGTGCTTCACTCTGTCGACGTTAGCAAAATCAAGTCAGAAATAATAAATACCACATGTTAAGCGCTGTTTTGCCTACTGGAAAAATGCCTAGAGCTTGGGAATAGGTGCCCGCCCTCGACGTGTCCTTCCTCATTATAAAATATTTATTGACTAGAATAACACTTGCTCCTTTATTAGCTTTTGAATAAAAGTTTTTGTCGGAAATATAGATTTTCTGAAAAAATCCTGTTACGATTTGACTGTATTTGTATTCTCTTTCTCACAATATTTAAGACCTGACCAACCATCAAAATTTTCAAGCCACGATTTTACTTCTGTAATGCTTATAGCTTGTAGAATTCGTGTAATTCGACTGAGGAGGTGCCAACGCAACCCTCATAATCTGTTAAGCAATTAATTGTGTTTCAGTCTTAAAATTAACATCTTTGTCGGTCTATGCTATATGGGCGCTTATGTTGTAAGGAACAAAGAAATAAGTATTTATTATACTCTAGGATAACTAACATACATGAGCTATTTATAATTCCAGAAATATTATATTAACGAACTTCAAATAATTTTGTGTGGCAGTTATGAACTGACCTCTGTTGTTGCGCTTGTAATTTCCGCTTCAAATCGGAGATCTCCTGCTCGGGAGTGAACGACAAAGAGGCGGTATCAAGAGCGTCGTCGTCCGGCACGCCCTCCTCGAGGAGTCGCTCCAGTGGAACTGGGGATCGTCTGCTGCTTCCACTAGTTAGGAACGCCTTCGATAGCGGTGGCGACGGTGCTGATTCTGATCCCTTTAATAAGGAGAACAATACAAACATTCATAAGGACAATATATTCTATCTACAATTGTACGCAAGTTGTCAAACGTAGTGAATTACATTTCTATACACTACACACTACAATGCAGCTTCAGTTGTTATTCCTTAAATAACTTGAAATAGAACGCTTTATACCTCTTGTGGCTATCAATTTTGCTAAATAAATCGTGAAAATATAATTTATTCTCATAATAGCATTTTATTCTCATAATTATAATTTATTTCAATAATATATATACGAAGTTTTGTCTATTATGGAGTTTCTTGCGCCGCTTCTTCTCCATAATAATAACACTTTGCGAAGCGGTGGTAATGTTACGTCGCATTACTTATTCGACACTACAGCTCTACACGCCGCATTAAAAAAAAATATTGCAATACCGCCAAGGTCTCAAATTGTGCTTTAATTTGTGAAATGAATCATTTCATTTGATGTGCTTAAAGCAGCATGAAATAATGAAAATGCAAGTCAAACATGGAAGCGCATTGATAGTACAATATGCGTCTATGTTGGCATCATGAGTAATCACTTATCATCTTGTTTGCATGCACGGCCGCTTGCCACTTCTGTACCATTAAAGTATTCCTTTCAATTAGAATATTCAATGTGAAGACATACCTCGCCTTCCTCTCTCGGTATTAGCGAGACGTTGATATCCATCTCGCCGTCGCTACCGTCCTCCTTCGCTATCACCGGCAACATGTACTTGTCACGGCTGTCGTCTGCCAGGGGCTTGTTCTTCACGGCCTCTTGAAGACTGACTATTTGTTTTGTGAAGGACTCCGTTTCCTTCTGCAGTTTTGTTTCCAGGTCAGAGATCTGTGACTTGTAGCATTGAGTTAGTGTGGTAACCTGTAAAATTAAAAGCGACTACAGAATATCTATATAGTGTAAGAGTATAGTTATTCAATTCAATATTAGTAATTATTATTTGTAAACATAACATAAACCAAAGAAGAATAGGTTCACGTAAAGTTAAAGCTTTCAAAGTGCGCTGAAAGTCAAAGACGGTAATGACGTTTGAGTCGCACGCGCAATTCCATGCTGCGAAAAGGGTATGCTTCTTTACGAATACGCAACGCGTTGCGTGGTTTAAAATGCAGAGTATGGCGAAAACCACGTGCAAGCCTTCTACCACCTGGCAATATACTGCCGATTACAAGTACGAAGCAAACCTGAAGAATAATTTAACTGATTATCACCCATATACCTGCAGCTTGAGGTCCGGGTTCGAATCCCAGCATGCACCTCTAATTATTCAAATTATGTGCGTATTCAAACATAAATTATCATTTGCTTTTCGGTGAAGGAAAACATCGTGAGGAAACCTGCATGCCCAAGAGATTCTAAAAAATCTCAAGGATGTGTGAAGTCTACCAATTCGCACTTGGTCAGCGCGGTGGACTACGGCCTAAATCCTTCTCATGAGAGGAGACCCGTGCGCAGCAGTGGGACATTAATGGGTTGTGGTGATGATGATGATGATGATGATGATGATGATGACCTGCAGCTTGTGCTGAGCGCGCTCCGCGTCGAGCTGGTGCGAGAGTCGCGCGAGGTCCGCGTGCAGCCGCGCCGTGCGCTGGTTGGCGCGCGCCGCCTCGCCGCCCGCCTCCGCCGCGCGCTTGCGGGCTCCCTCCAGCTCCGTGGTCAGCTCGCTGCACTGCTCTCTGTACAATATGAATAAGTACGTGAAACGGACTTGACGCACACGAAGATTGCTGTAACCGACATCACCGATTGGAATAGAGATGTATAGTATATGTGTAGGTCCAGAAAAAACGCAGAATATACAGTTTTCACATGTTACCCGTACTTTAAAACGTTTATTTTCAATTATTTTTCATTTTAATACTAAGTGTCCCGCGCAACTTCGTTTGCGTCATATAAGAGAAAGTGGGTCAAATTTTCCATATGAGCATGTTATTTCACACAATATATTTTAACATATTATTATTATATTATTAATCTTTATAACTTAATTTACGTTGCAGGCCTGCTGGCAATTTAAAATTAATCCCTATGCCAGATGTCCACTAATCCATATCACCATAAATATCCATGGAATCTATATAAATTCTTCTTACAAAAAGTGGAAAATCTTATGAAATAGCGGTGCAAAATTGAATGAGTTAATGAAAGAAAATCAAACTTACTGCAATGATGTAAATTTCGCTGTCATCGTTTCAATTTGTGCTTTAAGCGCGGCAGCTTCCTCCTTCAACTGCTCTTCTTGACTGTGATCTACGGTCTGATTCTGTCGCAGTACAGCTTGAGCTCTTACCTATAATATTAATGAAGGATGAATACAATAACACGTAACATTTTACCGTGCAAAGGTAATAAACGAGCATGCAGTCGACCTGATGACAAGTGGTCACTGTCGTCCATGGATATTAGTAATCATTACTAAGTACGATGGAAACGTACCTGAGGTTGTCCACAGATACGTTGCAATCCTTGGGGCCTAGGATGTTCATCTCGCGTTTAAATATAGCCGGCTTTACAAAACCGAAACACAAGAATTGCTTCATGAAAGTTTACGAGGGTGGCGGTTGTGAGTACCCGATTGAATTATTTAGCTAGAACTAAACCTGTCCAATCCAACTGTGTTTAACAGTGAATGAAAAAATAACTCACTGTTTGAAGGATTTGTATATTTGTTATACAGATTTATACCTGAACATAACGCGTGCCTATTAATATTTTAGTATAAATATACTTTTATGTAAATATAAAATTAAGTATAAAAATGATATACAACTTACTTTATAACTTGTATATTCAGTCTTCAAATCAGCAAGCTCAATGTTCGTTACCCTCAACTTCTCCTCTACCTCCGCACATTTGAACTCGAGCCTTTTAATTTTATTGTTTAATTCAATCTTCTCTTCGCCTAAATTCATAATAATTTTCTCCTTCTCACTAATCAATGTAGTCATTTCTAAATCGCACTCTTCATTCTTTCTTTTCTCGTCTTCATGATCTTGCATCAGTTTTGAGATTAGATCCTTCTTTGTATTAATTATGTTGTCTTTTTCTTTGCTTTCCTCTATAGCATGTTGCAGTTCTTCTTTAATCAACCTATTCTGGCTCTCTTCCGTCTTTATTTGCTCCTCTAACAATTTTATTTGCGTCTTCATTGCTGTTATTGTTCCCTCTTGCGTGTCTATAGTGGATTCCATCTTAAATAATGATTAGCTATGATTAGTTATCTACTATTGAATAAGATCATTGAAGTAAAATAAAAATATATACATTTGAACATTTTTTGCCATCCTTCAAACTACAGCGAACTACTACTACTAATTTTTTTCCTAAGAACCCATATTATACTTTCTTATAAATATTATATCATTTAAATTTATGCAAACAGTGAATGTTTGTCTTGAAAATAATACGCAAATATTTTTTATAATAACAATTATCCCATTTCTAAACCAACCTGAACAATTTTTTTCTTGCTCTCGTCCATTTTAGTAGTAAGTTCTTTCATTGATCTTTCGTAATCTTCCATTTCAAGGCTCAACACATTTTTCTTTTTGACATCACGAAGAGCTTTTTCTAATTGTTCCTTGGTCATCTTGTGTGCTTCCACTTCAGCCTTTAGCTGCTGACTGGTAACGCGTAATTCGGCTATGCAAAATTAAGACCACATTGAGAAAGTTTTTTCCTGCAATCCTTTAAGACTATAAAAGACAAATTGTATGGCGACGCCCTTTTATTATTAACTTTTTATTAGTATTTATGATAGCGGCCACAGATTTACATAGTCTGTCAAAACCTTAGTAAAAGAGGGCCCGTCGTTCCCAAAGGGTAGCACCCAGCTCTAAAACCCAAAAATTGATTGCTTTACAAAACAAAATAATTAGTACAGTGGTTCTCAGATAATAGATTAACACCAAGGCATGTAATTATTATATTATTTTCGTAAATTAAATTATTTAGCAGTGTAATCAATGAAAATACCTTCGATTTTTTCCAAATTTGCCGAAGCCTTTGTTGAAACTTCAAGATTATCAGTCAAAGTTTTTACTTTAGCTTCAAGATCAGAAAGTTCTGATTTTTTGATGCTGCTTTCTTCTTTTGGATGACCATCAACATTGTCGTAGCTTACCGTCGCCTTTTCATTTATCATCTTCTTTAATTTTGCTTTTTCTTGTTCGGATATTTGCAACTGACTTGTTGTTTCATTGAGCTTCTTTTTGAGTTTTAAAGCAAAAATCCTCAATTTAGTGTATCTAGAAAAGAGGTAATTCTATAAGATGACTTTCTCTTATATACTTAAGATTTATATACTTATTATGAAGGTAGGCTAAGTGGTAAAATTCCTTTAGTTCCACCGGGGATGTACCGCCGCCACCCTTATAATTCTCCGAGAAGCAATTCTTATCTAACGACTTAGAGAGGCGGGGTTGCCAGCTATACATATACATGAAGCGAACATCTTAGTCCTGAGGGGTAGCATCGCATCTGTGATCAAACTGATGTATGATTTAATTGTACCTGGGGATGAATCTGATGTCCATGGGCGACAGTGACCTCTTACTATCAGGCAGACTGCATATTCGTATGCTACCTTTATACAATAAAAAAATGAAAGTTCTACTTACTTATCTTCAAATGTTTCATCCAAATCTTTCATACGCGCATGTTCCTCAGCTTTAGAAATAGTCGACGTTGACATGTCATCATTGGGTAGATCTACAACTAAATATTAATATCATTTAGTAGAGTATTTGCAAAAACATTATTGAAATACCAAAAATGTGACATTACTTACTAGAACTTTGTTGTTTAACCTTTTCAATATCTTCCTTCAGAGTGGCTATAATAGTGTCTTTTTCAGCTAGACATTTAAGAAGATTGTCTCTTTCAGAAATAATTTCTTTAGTATTTCTATTATTTTCATTTGTTTTTCTTTCAGCGTTTTTGAGTTCTCCTTCCAGGGAGTCATTTTTTTTAATCAAACTATCTCTTTCTTTTTTGATATTATCTCTATCTTTCTCTAAAGTTTCCATCAACCTTTCTAATTCTGCAATTGCTTTTTGTAGCTTAAATATAGCCTCCCCGCGTTCTTTTAGCACTTGATTAATTTCTTTCATCTCATTCAGTAGCTCAGCATTCTCAGTTTTATAGTTGGTTAATTTTAATTTTGCATTTTCGTATTCAGAAACAAGATTATCAAATTCTTTTGATTTGACACGAGATTCTTTAATTTCAGTTAATAGCATTGCATTTTCTTGTTTATAAGTAGACAGTTTTGTTTCTAGTCGAACAATATCCGCTTGTAAAGATTCATTTATTTCAGAATAATTATCTGCATCATCTTTTGGTTGTTCTAATGAAAGCTTTAGAGTATCTATTTCTTCTTTCAACAATCCATTTAAGTCTACCAAGTCATCATAGTCTTTCTTGATTTTATCATTTTGTTCTTGTAATATTATCATTTCTCTTTTAATTCTTTCGGCTTCTTCAGCTTTTTCCTTTTTATAGCCCTCTATTATTTGAGATTTTTCATTTAGCTCTGCTTCAGTTTGGTGTTTCAATTTATGTAGTTCTGATTTAATTGTATCAACTTCACTCTTCAATTGCTTATTTTGATTTTCTAATTCTATTATAATATCCTTCCCATTTAATTTCTCTTTCACTAATATTGCTTTTTCACTCTCTAAAGCTTTAATTTGTAATAATAACTTCTCATCTGCCACATTTGACTCTTCTTTTGATTTTAGGATTTCATTCAATTCGTTGTTCTTTTGCTTGAGCTCTTGCACATTGTGTAATAATTCCTTATTTTCATTATATAGAGCAGTCTTTTGTGAATTTACGTCCTTTAGATTATCGTTCAATAACTTATTTTCATTTTCTAAAGATGAATGGGTTTCTTTCAATTTGTCATATTTGGAATTAATCTCCACTAATTCAGTTTTTAAAGAAGCATTCATTATATCAATGTCACTCAATTTTTGTTGCACAAAAGCTATTTCTGCACTCAAGGCTGAATTTTGATCACTTAATAAATTATTGTTATTTTCTAAAGTTGAATTGGTTTCTTTCAATATATCATACTTTGAATTAATTTCCGCTAATTCTGTTTTTAATGAAGCATTCATTTTATCAATACCACTGAATTTTTGTAGTACAGAATCGATTTCTTCTGTCAATGCTGAATTTTTATTACTTAATAGATTTATTTGTGAAAGAGTACTTTCATCATTGGTTGTATTTTGTGATGACAAGGAGCTACTAAGCTGCTTTTCTAAAATTTGCAATTTTTCTTTTAAATCAACATTCTCATTGTTTAATTCATTTATTTTGCTGTCTAAGACTTTTGATGCTTTTACAATTTCATTTTGCCATTTGGGTATATTCTCTGAGTATTCCATTACAGTTTTTGATAAAATATACCTTGAACCTTTAAGTTGATTAATACACGCTGCACACTTTAAGATTTTATCTTTGTAACTCTTTAGTTTTATGTTCGCTTTTTCTTTCTTCATCTTTTCCGATTCATACAACTTAGTCATTTCATCAATTTTGTGGTCATAAGTATTTGTTAATTGAGTATTTTTAGCATTTTCACTCTGAATAAAGTTCTCCAAATCTTGTATTTTCTTATTAAGTTCTTCAATTTTACTTTCATACACTACATCTGTAATATTATATAACATTATAATAACATCAAAATAAGAGAAGAGGAATTCAATATGAGTTACTATGAAACATAAATGCATGCAGTATGAACTATATTCAAATACCTGTTTGAACTTTCTCCTCAAGCATTTGGAGTTGTTCTCTTTGTTGCAGGCCAATATTGTTAAACTCAGTAGTTCTGTTCTCAAGTTCTGTTAACTGATTAATAAGCTGCTCATTTTCTTCTAATAGCCTGTTGTTTTGTCTTTTTAGTGATATAATTTCACTGTCAAGATCAGACAACTTTTGAGTAGCAACTATGAGGCTTTTATCTTTTGTAGACAGTTCTAATTTGTGCTTATTTATCTCATCTAAGAAAGCGTTGCATTTTACATCCAGACTCTTAACCATAGTCTTGGCAGCATCTATCTCAGTTATGTATGATAGTTTTTGTTCTGTTAGTGAATCCACAAGTTCTTGTAGTGTTTTTACATTATTTTCACTTTTACTTTTTTCTGCTTCACACTTTTGGAACTGACATTTTAAACTATCATATTCGTTTTGTAATTCTGTAATAGTTTTACATTGATTACATTTGTGAATACAAGCATAATAAACAACTTGACTGAATATTTTAAACATTACCTGACTTTGTTTGCTTAGCTTTTTGGGCTATGATGAGTAAGCCCTTGCATTTAGCTATCAACTCATCTCGGCTTAAATCATCAAAAGGCTTTTTCTTAACACTACTTTCATGATCCTAGAAATTAACATTTTAAATTTTCATTTATTCATTATATTACATCTACATAAGATATTCATTTTAATTTAATAGCTAAGAAATGTTATTATTATTATAATCCATTGTAATATAAAATGAAGTTGTTCATGAATGAAGTGCAAAGCGTAAAACAAAATTAATACAATTTATTTTCTAGGTGGTATATTGCAGTTCTTTTTAACTTTTGGTTGGAAAGGTGTAGTTGTTATTCATATTTTATAAAAAGCAGCCAGTTATGTAGCAACACATTTTTAGTCAACCCCAAGTAAGGCTATTTCTAGATTTATTTAAATGTCCATCATAACAGAAAACACTTTCCATGAGATATGATGCAAATATAATATGTTTTAATATTGTTACAGATGCAAATGTTGTGTGCAGATAGCATAATTATGTAATTGTTATTACTAAGTTAAAATTACTACTACATTTAATTCTAATGTAACTAATACTTTTACAATGTTTTCATTAAGCATAAAATAAGATGGTAGCATTTTTATTTTAGATATTACAACCCTGATATCTCTCGCTTTTTTCATTAACTTATGACAGATATTACAGTAGTAATATCTGTACTACTACAATAATTATAAACTATTACCCAATTACACTTATCATATCATAGAGGATATAATACATCTCTCTATCAAGTACGAAGTATTAATAAAGCGTAATGTTGTTATATTTGGACTAAACTGAGAGAAAACGTCTAAGTTTAAAAGGTGAATTAGTATGTAGAGTTGTACCTTATTTTCAGACTCCATGATAACGCTCGACACATCAAATTAATATGTTTCAATTTTTTCTGAAATCAGTGTAAAAATCCAATTCCAATAACAATAGTTTTATTCTTCGCAAAGTCCGAAAAAACTCAAAAAATGTTAATTGTTTATGAAAACATAAAATGAAGAAGATCTCATCATTTATCGAATCACGTCACGTCACAGATGTCATGTCAATTCTGACATTGGCCACAGACTATTAAGTATCTTTACACTGCAGATCTCGAGGAAGTTGGGGTATAGTCTGTCTAATTATGTTCATGCTTCATAGACAATACAATTTAGTACAATTGAATCTGTGACTCAGTATCGTAAAATTCGTAAATGGTACTCTGTGACTTCTGTGAGTCTGTGTTTATAAATGGCGGCTCTAGTCACGGCTGCTGCTATCGTTTTATATGCGTGAATATTGAACGATAAGTCATCCAATTGTGTGTAGTTTTACAAACAAAAGATTCGATGAATGATTGAAATGTGATTAAGTCCTTAAAATAACAGCTTTATCCTGTTCCATAACTAGCCAGGTAAGCGGAATTTGGTAAAGCAAAAAGATTTCTTAGCAGGAAATCTTACGGGGCGCGTCCATCAGTAATATTATTGTTGGAATGCGTGATCCTGTGTGCCTTCAGTACTAAGTGATTTATTTATAGTTGGCATCATAAGTGTAAAGTATGAAAAACAACGTAAATTCGCGGAATGGGAATACTCTGCGATATGTCAGCGCCGTCTGTTACTCAGTGAAGTAGTTATACATAAACCAATGTCGTAAACGCAGAGCGCGCACGAAGAGGCAGAATGTCGAGTGATGAGGACAAGCCGCCCGCGCCGCCGGTGCGGCTCACCAGCAACCGCGCGACCGACCGCGGCGATTCCGTCGCTTCTGTTGACATGAGGCCGCTTCCTAAAGGTAACACCGATTGCTAATGAGCTGACCAAGTGATGACTCATATTATTGTTTTACCAAAAAAATGAATATATTATGTTGACAATGGCCACATTAAAATTAATTCTGAACGTATTACTGATCATGATATGTGGTGGAATACAAACATTTCAATACATTCTTCATTGTTTTTTTATTTAGTCACCACCTTTGCCTGTAGCTTATGTACTGTAGTATAGTCAAGTTGGTGTGAATAGAAAGATTAAGTATGAATGTTATATTTTCAGAACCTGATGATGGTGGTGATAGAAAAAAGAAAACATTAAAGGCAAAGATAAAAGGATCTAAAAGCACAGCGCACAATGACAACAAACCTAACATTAGTTATCCAACCAATTTTGAGCACACTGTGCACGTGGGTTTTGATGCAGTGACTGGAGAGTTTACAGTAAGTAGAGTTATATTATCTTATATAAGACTAATTTTATTTAAAGGCACAACAAGTAACTGTTTTTTAAAGTTAAAATTCAGATGGTTTGGAAGCACTTTTGAAACGTGTTTAAGCTTTTCACAATCTACTGCTGACACTACATGCTTAAAATTGGCATTTGCACATTCCTTTACTGTTTAAATAAATGCAGCATGTAGCTTTAAAATATGAAGTAATATGCCTAAGTGAGTCGTAACTTTTCACAGAAATATAATGTTTCATAGGATAACTGGTTTTGATCCCATAATAACTGATATAAACTAATTGTTGCTTTTTATTGTAAGGGCTTCTTGCCGAGGTTATTGCGTCAGCTTCAGTGCTTTTATATGATTTCAATTTGCATTTATTCTTTATGATTTTTTTCAGTTTACTTTCAAAATATTTATTTATTAATGAATTAATGAGACACTTATAGACTAGTTCCAATTGTTGTAATATGTTTGTATTATAAGAAATAAAGTATACTTAGAAATTTGATGTAATATTTATAATTTTGTCTATTGACTTACCAGCAAAACTACAAAATTACTTGCAATTAGAGCTTTAGAATAGTAACCAATAGATAAGTCTTTGGAAATTTAAATAGTAATCATATTTCTCCCCCCATAATATTTCACTGATATATGCATGTAAAAATAGAGAATGGTAACTTATAGCCAGTCTTTTACACACAAAATAAAGACTAAAGTTTAAAATAGGATTGTAGATTGTGTTCTCAAAATGTTTACTATAATCCATACCTGTTGTAATACTATATATATCCATATTATTGAGTTCCATGTATTACCGCTTTTGTTTCAAGCTGCCTCTAACAGTAAGTAATAGTTTATTTTATATGTTAAGTATGTCTTCATGTTATTATTATGTAATTATGTTCAAAGTTGAGGTAACTTGATGACATACATGGTTCTATGAATTATTATTCTTGTAATTTGTTCGTAACACATTTTAATATACTTTCCTCAATATGTGGCTTATTATGCTAATGAGTTACATTTGTTGTACAAATCACTACAATAATTTATTTGTACATACAAAATATATGAAAATAGAAAAACTATATAATTTCTGCTGCATATAATAACTAAAACCTAATTATCATAATATTACCTACGTTGTGCATGTGTGTATTATGTATGTTAATTATCCTTAACATAAAATCATGTTTAGTTCAGTAGACAGTTGGTATTTAGGTCTGTAATTTTAGCTCGACAATATATTATAATGCAACATGGGCAATATCAACGCCATATTTGCTTACATATTAATTTTCTTTATGCTTATCCGTGTCGCTTCACTTGCAATTTTGCATCAAGCACATTTTTCATGTTTTTCTATGCAACAAAAATTTATGACACCCACCAGTTATGACAATGAAAGTTTCGAATTATTATTAACATAAGGATCAAAGCATGGTATTTTGTATACATTTATTTTAGCTGTCAGATATTTTTTGATTCTATATTGATCTATTGGTAAACAATGGTTGAAGGATTTGCTTGAATCCTCAATATGATGGTTGCTTGTTGGCACAGGGTATGCCAGAAGCGTGGGCGCGGTTGCTGATGGCCTCGAACATCAGCAAACAGGAGCAGAAGAGCAACCCGCAAGCTGTGCTGGATGTACTGAAATGGTACGATGCATCTGCCACGCAACCACCACCTTCCAAGTACATGACATCTGCACAGATGCATACAACTCATTCAGGTAATATTCCCATTTTATCTTTTGTATGGTGGCTCCATATATGTTGCAAAAGACAAAATAAATCTATGTTAATGTTTTCATAGTGTTAAATAAAGGTCATTGGTAAGCTTTATGCCTTGTTGAGTATATTATAAGTAATTTTCTTAAATGAGAAGCAAGTAATTATTTTTATTATTTTTTGTAGCGCATTCAGATCCTTCGATTATTCAATACTGGATGGGATTTTTCAGGTTCCTCAGTTTCTCGAGTGTCTTCTAGCAGTCCGTCTTCCTCTACGCCTACGGATACGGAACATCCAGAACCGCCGCCCCCACCACCCTCGCGACCTGATCGTACCAAGAGTATTGTATGTATTTCATGTATATATAAAAAAATCTTGTATCATTTTACATAGCCTTTTCAGTTAACATACGATATTAAATATGCACCTATGTGCAATTATGTTAAGATTTCATAGCTCATAACAAAGAATAAACCTTTACTCTTGATCTGGAAATTAGATCAGTACACTTTTTTTAATAACGTTTTAGATTGAATTACGAAATAACTTTTTCATTTGTTTGGCAGATTAATAATAACTTTGATTCCTTTAAGTCATAGGGACAGTTGGGCGTGACGGTCCTCGTCAAATGCGATGTCTCTCATGATATGGATCTATGGATTGCTAGCGGATGTTCAGATTCGGCTTATCATTTCATTAGTCATATTTTATACATTGTTATTGTTCCCAACCACTATACGACCTTCGACAACCGGTTTACTATTGCCATTCAATAATAAAGCCTACAATCGAAGAATTAACATGCCCTCAGTATATAAGCCAATACATATTCCCAATAGCATTTGAAGCTAGTTAACATAGTTAACGCAGTAACAACATGAAGGTTATATATTCATATTTTACAGTATACAAAGCCTATAGAAGAAGAAGAAGCGCCTCCGCCGCGGCCGGCGCCCGCGCCCGCGTCCCCCCCACACGTGCCTCATACACCAATTACTACACATTCAGTAAGTATTGATCTTTTACTCCGTTACTCTATCCACAATCCTCTAGATTGTAAGATTATACATAACTTTATGGATTATAAGATTTTAGTTCTATTTTTATTTTAGTATTTTCAGATGAATGCAAGATATTCTTATTATGTTTATATATAAATAAAATTCATCAGACAGTGACTTGAAAATAAACAACACTATTCCATTAGTTTTGAGGTCTTTCCAGACTCCTTTGTTGTACGTATTTCTAAACATATAGTAATTGATAGATATTTTATTTGGGGTCAAAAATATCCTCCCCTCCTAATTACCCTAAGAACCAACGCTTTTGTGTTCGTTCCTCAATTATAAACTTCAGAGGGATAGAGAAATTTTTTTCTACATTCTATGAAAAAAAAAAATTAAGTTAGAGACAAAGCTTTAAATACAATATCAGAACAATTATCATTAACATTAATGGCACATCGGATGGTAGCAAAAACAAGCATGACTACGAAGTTTTGTAGTTAATGAAGTTCATGATTAGAAATTATGATTGTGCCGACCTATTAAAATAATGTACATATAGATATTAATAATAGTGTATTAACACTACACTCTCCAGGCTGATTTACTTATAAACGATTCTAGTCCTTTTTAGTCTTCCTTTCTAGTAGTTTTTAGTCTTAAATCATAAAGTGCAAGCAGCCTCAAACAATATAACTGTCGTTTGTAAACCAATAAATAAAACAAAGGTAACATGTAACTCATCGTGTACGTGTATCCAGATATGCGTGCGCGCGGACGTGAGCGCGGCGCCGGTGCCGCTGGACCGCAACAAGAACCCGGCCGCGCCGCAGACGCCGCCGCCGCACGCGCCGCACGCGCACCCGCCGCCCGCCAACGGCGCGCCCGCGCCCACCGACACCGGGTGCGTGCAACTATCTATACATGTAAAATGCTTTGTGACGAATGACTGACTGACGGATCAACGCACAGCCTAAATCGTAGAGACCTGAAACTGAAAGGGTGTATTCTTTGTATGATAAGAAGGTAGGCATCCAATAAAAATGAATTTTCTCAACGTTTGTATGGGACAACCTGATTTTTTAGTACAATCTACTTACTACTTTAGTACACACTACATACGTAATTACGTACGTATTGTACACGTGTTTCAGTAGCACGATATTTTTTTAAAACTTTTCAAATATTGATATGCATCATTATCGATTGTCCACAGAAGATCGACGGGACAACAGCAACGGAAAAAGAAAATGACGGATGAAGAAATTTTAGAAAAATTAAGAACAATTGTTAGTGTTGGTGATCCAAATAGGAAATATACAAAAATGGAAAAAATTGGCCAAGGGTATGTATTTTGTTTTAACAGCTTTGTGTAAATGCCTGCATGCCATGGCTGAGATGAAAACCCCGGAAATTATAAATGTTAAGCTTAACCATGTATGCATTGGTTACCATTACAGCTTGTTGTATAGTTTTGACTTTCAGTGTGCCTGTATTGACAATAATGATTATTATTATACAGAGCATCGGGTACAGTGTATACAGCTATAGAAACGTCGACGGGTATGGAAGTAGCGATCAAACAAATGAACCTCAGCCAGCAGCCGAAGAAGGAACTCATTATCAACGAGATCCTCGTGATGCGGGAGAACAAGCACAACAACGTGGTCAACTATCTCGACAGTTATCTTGTTAATGAGGTAATCTTTGATATTAGTTCATATAGATTACTAATTGTTACAGGTACTGCACATATACTTTTAGCCAGAATTCTGTGTGGTGATTGCCAGGTCACAAAACCGTAATATTCAGATTCCTCTGTGGTGTTTGATCGAACCTGAAAACGGTGAAGAACCTAAGAGTGGTGACCACCACTTTAAGGGGGTCATAAAACTTTTAACTACTAACATGGAGTGATATGCAGTTGTAATTTTTGTATAAAAGGATCCGCTGATTTACAATGTAGATGTTTCAGTTCAGTTAAACACAATGGAGACATATGGAGATAAGTGCATCACCACCAACACATAGGCTAGAACCTTACCAAAGATCTAGAACTAGAAATTCAGATTGATATAATATTGTTATATCAATCTGACATATAATAATATTAATAATAATATTATATCAATCTGACATTCTAGTATAAGTAAATTATTAAATTACTTACGAACTACATGTTTGCAAATTAGATTATATACAGATACTATCTTTAGCAATCATTAGAATTCTCGGGCGCATTTCCAGCTCTGCCCACAGCGGGAAACGAATGTCACGCACTATATACCATTCATCAAATAAACTACGTCATTTACAGTCAGCGTTTATATATTTATACTCATCTGACAGGCCCTCTTACGCCCGGTTCCAATAACCTATCTACCCCTTACTAGAGTCAATAGAGTTAAATGTCATATACATATATGTATTATTCAATTTTGTTAGATAGATCAATGTTATAAATAGGTTTGTTGTAAGTTCTTCTATTTATTTATATAATGTTTTTATATATATTATAATCTGGTAAAAAAAACTAGTAAATACCGATGGTATCTATTTAAGTGAATCAAGTTAAGTTCTAGTAAGGAAAAGATAAGTTATTGAAACCGGCTACATACATATGCTCTGTATGCTTGGTCTCTCTTCAGTCGTTCACTCTTGACAGAGTGGTCATGGTTTCACGATGCTGCATCTGTTTTGGATGCACTCCTCGC
>DWNR01001143.1:0-16045 GCA_018250455.1 Polygonus leo
AACAACGTTTGCTGGGTCAGCTAGTATATATATATTAGTTACTCTATAGTTTTTGTTGTTTAATATTAGAAGGATTTTATGATTTGAATTTGATTTAACTTAAGGACAATATTACCTTACCATTACCAACATACATATTGGTTTCTTGGCAAAAGACCCCACTTACCCCAATGGATTGGAGGGGATACCTGGAGTTTTATCAAAACGGAATATAATTACACTCTAATTAAAACATTATTTAACTGTATTTGTGTATCTTGGGATATTATATTATATTACATCCATCCATTCATCCAACTCTGAACTTCTCTGGTCCTTTGCTGGACATAGCGCCACTCAAGAACCTTTCGGTCGCACTTATTGTCTATTCTTCGAACAACAAGTTCGTTGCCACTTCGGTTTGCTAATTTTGAGAGTTATGTTGGTAACCTTTGTTCGACTACAGACCAGACTTATACTATAAAATTTCATTGAACATACCGTATATTCTGGATCGGGGATAGAATCGTGTGGAGCGACCATGGAGGTAACACCGCCACCCTCTGTCAATTTTTGTGTTGCGGTTTTATAGAGTCCTCAAGGGTAGCAAGGCATTTATGGTCATCCTCAGGTACTATTTAATCGTACTCAGGGATGATAACTAATGGCCATGGTCGGCACTGTGACCACTTACCATCAGGTGGACTGCATGCTCGTTTACTACCGTTTACCGTTACCGTATCGTTTACTATTAAACGTATCGTTTATTATTCAAGATAAAAAAAAAACCATAAAAGCGATTTCCAAAAAAATCTATATACCTAAGAACAATAAAAGAAAAAATATTATTTTAGATTTTATTTGCATCTACCCATAAGTTTGTACGTGCATCATTTCAAAAACTGCTGCGCTTATCACAATTATACTGCTAATGGTCTAACTTAAGAACTGTCATATGTTTCATTTTCCGAAAATCTTAATACATTACCTAAAATTATTGGAATATTATATTAAGGCTTTGGATGAAATTAACCTGGTATGATGTCAGATTTGTTTAAAATATACAGACCACATATCCGGGCAGAAGCTAGTACAAAACAAATTTAAATTTAAAAAATGTGATACTATGATTTTTACTTTTAAATGGTATACTTTTTAATTTTTAAGTCTAAATTGCTAACTATGTTCGCTATTTACGTACAAGATATTACGCGCAATCATCACGCCTGTAATTCCTTTCTGAATCTTTTTTTTTCGGAAATGCGATAAAGCAGTCCGCATATATTCCGTAAAGCATTTGATATTTTTTTTGCTACAATAAGTTTTTAACATCATTGTCCTAAGAATGATGTAGCATGTTTTTTTAAGTTATAATATTTTTACTAAATTTTTATTCATTAATAAATTGTATGCACACATTTACTGATTAAATTACATTGTAGCCTGCCTACGCCTTTCGCATACTTTTAATACCACTCAGAATTGGCTTATAGAGAAACATTAAACATAAAGAAATGGTTCTTTTATTTTAGAAACGCCTGCGATTAAAAGGATATTTGCAAAAAAATAAAATTGATTCACTAAATCGCTGAAACCTAAATCACTGGAAATGTTATGTTCCCCAATCGCCTAAAAGGAGTCTTCTGAATATCATGATTTTGACGTACGTCTTAGTTTGTTATGCTAATTATTTATAGAATTCCAGAATATTACTTGTTATTAAGTCCATTGTATTAATTTTAATATGAAGGGAAATAAATTAATAAATATTATACATCTAATATACATAGGTATAACGATCCTAACGGAGATTCTTTTAATATTAAACAAATAGTTTTAATAAATTTCTAATACGCTACAAAATTGAAATGCACCGGATCTGAACCCAGATCTGAAACTACATTTCATATCACGGTCAGTGAACTTAATGTTGACATAAAATAAAAAGTTGAACCAATAAGTTAGACATATCTGTATCAGGGTCTTGTACTGACTGTGCAACAAACTTGATTTGTACTGAACGATATTTTTACTTATGCAAGCTTATATCCGTCAAAGCGATATAAAAAGATAAGTTCAGTTGTGTCTTGTATCAGTTGTCATAAGACAAAGGAAGATATTATACAAAAGTACAATGTACTCAAAGGTAAATAAATTTACATATGTTCTAAATCTATACATATAATAAAACAGTAAAATAAATCTGTTTGTTCGGGCTAATCTCCGAAACTACTGGACGGATTCGAATGAAACTTTTTTGGTGTATAGATACTAAGCCTGGTCAACATTTAGAACACTTTTTACTGCGGGAAAAACGTTCATTCCTACGGGAAATTCAGTAATATTTTATATGGCAGAACAACGTTTGCCGGGTCAGCTAGTTCCTTATATACGGAATAGAAATAATTAAAATTATCTGCATAAACTAAAAGACTTTCCATTAATTACTTCACACGTCAAGGGGAAGTCTTATCTAAGTGTAATAAAGTCGGGAACGCGTCAAAAGCTACGTGACGTCACATTTATTTATTAAAAATTACATTTGCATTTCAAATCATTAAGTATTAACATTACATCAAGATTTAAATTTATTTGTATTTTGGATACAGGAGTTAAACTCTTACGCCGAACACCTTTTCTTAACTTTAACATCACATCTAAGTAGACAGAATAATTTGAAGTGCTATTTGTTTATCTTCTACACCACATGTGATAATTAGCTATAAATAAAAAAATAAAATGTAATGTTTCAGATCGTCCTCGTCGCTGCTACCCTGGCCATTGCCTCCGCGCAACACGGCTACAACCACGGTCACGGTCACGCCGTGTCATCGCAGAATGTCGTGCTGCACCAGACTCACGGCCACGTAGCTCACCACACTCCTATCATTGCCCATCACACTCCAGTGATCGCTCACCATACTCCTATCGCTCATGCGCCCATCGTCCACTACCAACCTAGCCACTATTCCAGCGGTCACCACGAGGACTACCACGTAAGTTATCATTTAAATTTATATAAGAGTTCTTATATTTGTTTAAAAAACTAATAAAAACACGATTTTAACGATAGTTTGCTGTCGGCTACACAAAAATGATTCAATCGTACTTGAGAATTATTACGAATGTACATAAGGGACATTGGCCATTTACCATCCGGTGTATATCAAATATATCATTAAAAATTTGGTAAAATTGTAGGCGCCTGCTCACTACGCGTTCGAGTACAGCGTAGCTGACAGCCACACCGGCGACATCAAGTCCCAGCACGAGACTCGCGAGGGAGACGTCGTGCACGGCTCCTACAGCTTGCACGAGGCTGACGGCACCGTCAGACGTGTCGACTACACCGCTGACGCGCACTCCGGGTAAGAATTTTTTTCTAATTTTGGAGTGTAGTCCAACGCACTGAGTAAGTGGAGATTGATAACTATGTCAATATATTTTGCTTTTTTGGATAATATCCCAAGCAAAACCACATAAAATTTGCGATGTTATAACTAAATAGCAATTTTGATCACTAAGCTTTTTTATCCACATTTTTATCCCCTACCATCTATATCCTAAGATAGGATCCTAAGATAGGATATGGATAGTAGGGGATAAAAATATACCTGTTTTTAAACATAAACATAATCGTCATACTATAAAAATACAACATAGATAAATACGTTTCTATGGTAGATTTAACTAACCTGCGTCAATGGATATTTTACAGATTCAACGCCGTCGTCCACCGTGAAGGCCACGCTACTCATGCTGTTCCCGTCCATCACTCCCACTACTAAACTGCACTATAATAAGGACTAAATTATAATGTAATAGCATACCAAATTACTGATAATAAATAAATATTCTATTAAACACAAAATTGTATTATTTACTTTTTAGAACTGTTAGCTACTCAATTACTTTTGATATACGTGTTTTAAATAAGAGGATAATTTAAATTAGGTACATGTATGTACATTATGCGGATTAACTTCAGTTAGCTCAGTAGTTTCGTATTTTTAAATTTGTTCAAATGAAACACAAAAATATATATTTTCTTCGATACACGATTGATCATACAACATTACAGTCAATGGAACCGACGACCTATGCGAGAATTTTAATATATTGTTATTATTGTAAAGCATACAATGCATTATACGGCTTATATCGTAACTGATAGAATAAAGTACAATGAATAAATATTAGAATTAATATAATAATACAATCATTCCGCCCAGGTTTCGCACATATACTTTAACTCAAGATAATCAATTTGAAAATCAACTTTCCATGCGCTCATTTTTCTATTGAGTCCGCCAAATGTTGATATTCATAATATATTTTAATCCATACGGACGTATGCGATGAACAGTACATATTATACTCACTCGATTACTGCTCGATTTATGTATATGTATTAGAAAATCGTTCTTTTACTTTTAAACCATTAATTTACGGTTATTAGTGTAAGTACTTGAAAAAAATCCTTCATATATCGTTATTATATAACTCAAACGAATTAAATACAATGATGCTGAACGATAAGTAACTTCGATCATTGCTGAAAACCGCGTGACAATCCGCTCTTATATGTTTATCGCATTTAAGTATCATTATATGAAAATGGAAACCGCTCATGCTGGTTATGTAGTTAACCCTATTTAGTTACTATTTTATAGGTAGTTATTCAACAGATGGTATTGTATTTAAGGATACTCTCACTCGGTAGATGTCGTTATTCCAAAGTATATTTTAACTAACTTACCCGTGCAACTTCTTTGCGTCATGTAAGAGAGAGTGGATCAAGTTTTCCCCGTTTTTGCAACATTTTTCCTTGATACTCCGCTCCTATTGGCCGTAGCGTGATGTTAAAAAGCTTATAGCCTTTCTCAATTAATGGACTATTCAACACAAAAATAATTTTTCAACTCGAACTAGCAGTTCCTGAGATTAGCGCGTTCAAACAAACATATTATTAGTTTAGAATATACAAAATACTCCATAAAAATTTAAAGTGCAATGGATACATATCTATCAAAAGCGTACAGACGAACAAATAACGAGTTCTTAGTACGAGGGTCCCGTTAGGACAAATTATTTCGGAACCTCATAAGTCTCATAACTACATGAGTATAATGCTTTCGCAGGCGAACGTCGGCGGCAGGAGTTCACGTATCTTTAACTATTAAGAGCAAAGAAGAAATAAATGCTAAAAGAAATAAAGCTTGCTAAGTGTTAAAATAATGTGTATTTTTTTTATTGTGAAAAGGTAGCAAACGAGCATGCAGTCCACCTAATGGTAAGTGGCCATTACCGCCCATGGACATCTATAATCATCTTCAAGTAGGATTAAGTTTGATCACAGATGCGATGTTACCTCTGAAGACTAAGATGTTCGCCTCATGTATAAGCATAGCCGGCAACCACGCCTCTCCAAACCAAAACACAAAAATTGCTTCACGGAGGATCATGAGGGTGGCGGTGGTACCTCCCCGGACGAACTAATTGAGTTCTACCACCTGGAAAACACACTGTGTACACTGTACATTGTTTAAATAGTGTTGGAGTTTGATTATTATCTTAATTGTTTTATTGTAGAATCATTGTGCAGTACATTAGTGAGGACCTACTATATAAATATACTAATATTTTAAGTTGAAAAATAAATAACAAAAAAGTTAAGTATTTTTAATGGTTTTAAAAAATATATTTATATTAGCATTTCATAATCTTATTATTATTGTTTATTTTCTTATATTTCATTTAGGTTAATGTTGATAATTTTAATTTAAACACTTTGAAATATCAAACTTTAATACAAAGTTATAAGTTTCAATTCTATCAGCAGTCACTATGACTGCCAATTTTATTTATCCCTAACAAACCACCACCACATAGACCACAGATTATGTAACAGACACTACTATACTTGATTTTATATGAAAAACTATAACGTAAAACAGGGGTGTCCAAACTTCAATCCGCAGCGCACTTACAGGTTAGTATTATGTAACGGCGGCCCCAAGTTACTGGAAATATAACGGTGAAATATAGCGGTGCTAGGAAAAATGCAACAAAATTAAAACTTAGGCCAAGTAAAGTTTCCAAACCAAACGTCACGGCACCCCTCTTCAACCTATACGGTGTACCAGGGCGCCGCGTCGCACACTTTGGGAACTCCTGACATAAAATATCATCACATGCTCATCATATGATGAGCAGCACACAATAAGCAAGGTGACGTCATTTTAAATCCAATATGGTGGCGTAAAATGGCCATAAAAAAACTGATTTAACCCCTTTGATGATATCGAATGAAAGGGCTTGATGAACGAAATATAATAACTATTTAAATAAATTATTATAAAGATTAAAATCCAATTGTTAAAAAATAAATTACTACACAGGTAAAAATAAGTAAGTACTACAATGTATAAAAATAAAAACTGCCCGAACGATTACGACCTTTTCTATTTCAATTTCGAAAGTTAGTATACGGTGTGAAGAGATTTTTTTTATTACTAGCGTGTATGGGCAAATGTCGTCCTTCACAAAAATCTTGACAACAGCATCTGGCGGATCTAAAATTATTTAATCTCTCATGTTGAACCAAGTTAAATATACAAATATAATATATATTATTAAAGTTGGTAAAGTCGTTTTCTAGATTAGCGTTGACGAACATCATGACACAATTTTTTATGTTATATTCAACATTATTTGATTACTTTACTCCTTCGCCTGAATTACTTAAAACGGAATCAAGTTCATAAATGAGTATGTAAGAAACTGGAATTGAACTGAATGAAATGTTTACTTATGTAATCTTATACTTCACTTGTAAGATATAAAAAGCCCAATTCCTGTAGTTTCTGGTATCAGTTGTCATAAACGAGTACAAGACATTACACAAAATAAAAATGTTCTCAAAGGTAAATATATTTTAAAATGTATAACTTATAAAATAAAACGCTAACAATAAGAAGTTTTGTAAAAGAATATTTGTAAAAATTTAAAGACTAATACGAGTCTTAACAACCATATCAGCGATCATATTAAAATAAATATTCAACATTTATTTTATTTTTATATATTTATCTAATTATTTCAGGTGTTGATTGTTGCTGCTACTCTAGCTGTTGCCTCTGCGCAAAACAACATCGGTTACGGCCACGGCAACGGCTACGGCTACGGCCACGGCCACGCGGTCTCCTCCCAGAACGTCGTGCTCCACCAGAGCCACGGACACGTGCAGCATGCTCCCGCGATCGCCCACCACACGCCTGTGATTGCCCACCACGCCCCTGTGATCGCCCACCACGCTCCTGTGATCGCTCACCACACCCCTGTGATCGCTCATCACACACCGATTGTCGCGCACCATGCGCCTATTGTCCACCATCAGCCACTTCACTATTCCCATGGAGGACATTATGATTATCATGTAAGAAATTGCGATTAACTTTTGACTGATATCAAAAAGAAAAAAAATGAGAGTTACCTACGTACCTTAAGTGTGGTAACGGTTTAATTTCGGTTTCTTTGGGTTTAAAACAAATTAAATTTTTATAACATTTGACTAATGACATGACTAATCATTAAAATTTCACTTGTAGGCGCCTGCTCACTACGCGTTCCAGTACAGCGTGAACGACCCTCACACCGGTGACATCAAGTCCCAGCACGAGACTCGCGAGGGTGACGCCGTGCACGGCTCCTACAGCCTGCACGAGGCTGACGGCACCGTCAGACAAGTTGACTACACCGCTGATGCTCACTCCGGGTAACAATCTCTTTTATTTCTTACCACAAGATGTAATATTGCCTTTGCACAGTTCTATAAGCAGTTGTTTAACAATTTGCTTTTTGGTCGAAATTAGAGGTTACTATAATCGTTATCAAGTGGCAGTGATGGCAACTTATCTGTAGTAAATCTGAAATAGAATATAAATCTGAGTATTCGGCTCTAACCATTTACCATTAGATCGTCTATATATCCCTTTGTCATTTTTATAATGTATCTAAACATACTTTTATAATTTTGTCTATTACAGATTCAACGCCGTGGTACACCGCCAGGGACACGCTGCCCACGCCGTGCCTGTCCATCAGCCCATCCACCACTCTTACCACCATTAAGATCGGCATATTATGGGTTAGAATAGATAGTTTAAGTGTATTTGTACTGTATATATATGAATATTAAAATAGATTTCTAAACTAATTTAACTTTTTCTGATGTCCTTAACTTTTACCCGACATGAAAAAACCCAATTAAATTATTCTTTTAAGCTTTCTATCAGTGGTTTGTCTACGTTAATTAGAATACTATATTTCGTATACTGAGCTGCTTCGAAACTTGTCCTAGCACTTTTTTCAATATAATAATATGAGTAAGTTTTAACTGTCAATTTAATATATGCCTTTACTTAATGACCATAGTTTGATGTATCTGAAATCGTAGAAATAATTTGTATCAAGATCACTTGAAAATAAAAAATTGCGGATTGTATGGAAAGGACATGCAAATATGTTGCATTGTAAAAGATACAGTGAAATTCCGTGTCATGTTAGCTTACTCTTTATAAGTATACAGTCAATTTAAATGACCAACTAACCGACCAAGGGACGACTAACAATGCTTACGTGGTACATCCACATTCGTCACCCATGCCAACCATTAGGCGTATGAGAAGTAAGGTATCCTGACAGAACTGCTGTATTATTCTTGAATAGTTGCAACACTTCGCTTCCTCGTCTATCAATAGCATAATATTGCACTACCGATAAATGTAACTTTATATACGACGAGTAGATAAAAGAAGTAAGTATATTTTAGCGTGTTTCCACTAAATAGTCTATATAGACTTTAGATACACACATTGTGAATTTATTTTAATATCTATTCGAGTATTTCCTCAGAATGTTTTCCGTCGCCGAAAAGCAAGTGATAATTAAATTTAAAAACGCACGTATTTTTTTAAAAAAATATAAAAAATTAGTGTGACCCTTCACGGGACCCTGGCGTGAAAAGTTGGATTCTTAATCACTAGGTTATCACTGCTCGGAAAAACTACACGAACTAATAACTATCTTCTAACTAGTAACGTTATCCACAATTTCTCGGACGACAAGGGTTAGACTTCGACTGGCATATGTCATGCCAAAAGGAAAAACTATCGATAGATTACAGTTTTTGTGCAGAAAGCAGCTAGTAAATGTGTCAACAATACAAAATTGGCAGTCACATAGACTGCCAATAGAAATGAAAACTTAAAATTATATTTTGAAATTTGAAAATAAAAAAACTGGAGGGAACTGGAGGTAGAGAATCGTAAAATCTGAAAAAAATCAGCCAAGTGGTCTTTGAGATAAACATTTTTCAAAAAAATTAAAAGTTCCACACCCTTGTTACATTTTTGACGTACAAAAATCACGGATTGGCGTATTTTCCTGTTCTAATTATTGTTATGATATTCTCAATAATCTTGCTATCGATTGTGATAACAAATGAAGTCACAATGACTGCGGTTTATTTACAAAACATACTGAAATTTCAAATGTAAGTTGAATTTTCAAAGAAAATTATTTTACACAAAGTTTGACATTGTGCAGTGCAAAAAAAAGTACCAAAACTACCATGGCAAGTTTTATCAAAAGTTGGCGCATTTAATCAAAATTTCAAAATGGTATAATACATGACAGGGTTAAATTAAAAAAAAGTGTAACTTGCATTTTTATATCTAAAGATCGATTTCGAGTTGATAGCTTTCTTTATTAAAAATCCTGTAAGTTGTTATACGAATTAAACGAAAGAAAAATAACGCAAAATTAAATAAGATATTTTGGTCATGGCGAAAGGCCTTCTTTGCGTTATCTTACCGTTGCATCGTTTTGAAAATCCACTTATCCTAATCAGAAAAACCCATCGTTTTAGCGCATACTATACAGTCAGTTGACAAAGAATCATCCTTGGTCGGTTATTGCTTGGGCATGAACTACTTCAGCTGGTATTATTGGCATTTTAATTGACTTCACAGTACCATTAAATGTTAAGCTACTATAACTTAGTGATGGAGTTTCATTAATTTTACTTTATTTTTAAGAATTTATAAATATATGACAGAATATTAGTAGTACTAATGTCATATTTACGACCAAAACACGATACAAATTTCGCGATTTCAAACACATGAAAATTCTATCACGAGATAAAGACAAAACATTTAATATAAATTAAAGCTAATTAAAAAAGCTTGTTTGTATGAGGAGTGTTATGAAAGTGAAAGAAGCTAGGCAAGTATGTCAGAACCGTGCCATTTGGCACTCAACACTCTCTGCCTACCCCGTTAGGGATTTGGCGTGAAGATGTTTGTGTGAAATTTAAAATTTTGTCAAAACGTCGCAATGTAATTCTTTAATAATTAAACATACACAGTGAAACATAAAATCTTTTGACGAAAACTAATTTGGAATTTTGTCAAAACGTCGCAATAAAAGTACGGTCTGCAGAATAGGCCAACGTTGTCGTAAGACTGCGATACTGTAATGACGAGACCTCGCGAACCATTTGCTGTATGGGGCCATGAAAAATGATTTTTTAAATTATACAAATTATGCTATTGTATTAAAAATAACCCTTTTTCATTTATTGTGATTTGATGACAAACACGTATGTATGTTTTTGATATATCTATGAGATACCAACGCGACATAAAATCACAAGAATTATACACTATGGCACGTAGCAAATTTTGAATGTTGCCGTTAAAACTGCGACATAATAATAAGTCGTTGCGAAATATGTTTTTTTTAGTAAAAATGAAGTGAATATATGCAATTCTATACAGTAATACAGAGACCAAATTACACCCACCCTCATAATCCTCGTGGATGTCGGCTATATCTATATACAAGGCGAACATCTTAGTCCTCAGGGGTAGCAACGCATCTGTGATTAAATTCAGACGTACACGTGATTCAATCGTACTTAGGCATGATTATTTATGTCCATGGGCGGCAGTGACCACTTGGCATCAGGTGGATTGCATGCTCGTTTGCTACCTTTATACGGTAAAAAAAACATAAAAATACTTTGCAATTTATGAGATGTTGACATAAAGTTAGATTAAGACTACTTTGCAATGCAATGCAAACTTTGCAAAGTTAAAATGTTAATCTAATTTTACAGTGTAACTTCATTTTACGAAATGATGAAGTAATGAATTACTTTGTTCGAAGATCATTATCTTCGAACAAAGTAATTCATTACACAATTAATTTATTTATGTTTATAAACGCTCTATTAATTCTATGTTGTAAATTATATTTCTCTGCCAAATATCTAAGCGTAGTATATCTAAACTATGTATATGTTCAAAGTAAAAATGCTTGGCTATCTCTGTATAAACGAAAATATATTAAGCTTAGCGACTTGTTCAAATTCAAATGAAATACGAGCTACAATAAGTACTTAGCATCTCCATTACTTTTTATTTCTCATAAAATTTTAACAAACAATATTTTTCCATCCACAGCTCCACAAACAACTCCTTTGAGAATCAAACTAAAACTAAAGTAGTACGAATTAAACTAGGAACATTGCGGCGTATTGTCCGCGTATTTTGTGGCTCCACTGGGAACTTTTCTAATTTATTCATAACACGAAACCTTCCTTGTAAAGTTGGTTGAGTTCCGTTAACAATACAGATGAGGGTCTCAAAGAAAAATAATTTGTACTCAACGGAAAACGTAACAGTCGGGATTGAGTGCTTAAGTTAAGATGTTTCTTAATGAGTGGGATTGAATGATTGTTTGAATGGCAACGAACGGGAACGAATGGTGTTCACGAACGAATTAGATTTATATTAAATTTTAGGACTATAGGTATATAACGCATAGAAACACATCTACGGTCAACCACAGGTACGATTCAATAATAGTTGGGGTTGATCATGAATTTCCATGAGCGGTGGTGACCACTTACCATCAGGCTCGTTTGCTATGTTTATATACATTTTTTATTACACTCAAATATAATGTTTATAATTAAAAAAAAATATATAAATAAAGTTATAACAAAATTTTGCCAATACGTCGCAATTAAATTCTTTAACAATTAAACACACACACAGACACAGTGAAACAGATTTTTTGAAAATTTCATTCACCTCTTTCATCTATTTCATTCACCTATTACGAGATACAGTCAGCCAGTCAGTTAGGCCATATCTGTACGTCAAATATATGGCGAATAGAGTCGTAGTATTGGACGGAACTCTAAATCATCTTCAAACATTTAACATAACCAAAGCTTCATTTAATTTTGTGTTCCCAATACTCCGAACAGTGGGGTGTCGCGATATTAAAGACAGCGAAGTCGGTGAATAACTTTGAATATTCGCTACGAAAACTTTGACAATAATAATTCTTGGAAATGATTTTGCTTATCTTCGTTAAAAAGATAAATGTCTGACTAGGTCTATTTTTAAGCGATGGACTGATAGCTAAGGAAAAAGGGATATACACAAATTTAAATTTAACTTTTCGAATATTTCAATCCTAACATTTACCAAATGACCATAGTGAAATATAAATGTGACGCGATTTTTGTTTTGGTCTAAATTATTTGACGATCAAAACAAACTTTTCACCTGCTACTGATGTGCTTACAGACTCAGCAGTCTTCGGAGTAGGTCCCACGTAAATCCTTTTGCATACAGAACTCTTAAACCAAATCTAGCATGACTAAAAAAGACACAAACAAAAAGACAAAAAATCTAGAAATGATTGTTTTGGATTCTATTCTTTACAGCAGATTTCAGTCAGCATTCAAAACAGTCGCCTTTTTTGCAAATCCAGAATCTAAAGCTTGTAAATCGCTACAAATAATCTCCAATACTACAAAATAGATGGCGCTGTACCCATAAGTTATTTTATTTATAAACATTGTGACATTTATAAACGTCTGCGAGCGACAAGCAGAACTTATTCGTAAGCGGAATATATCAATCACTCGCTTTCCGCGGAAAACCCGGCCTCATTATTTAAACCCGTCGAAGTATGAAGGTTTCATCCACGGTCGAATGTTTCCGCGATTTATTTGGATATTGGACCCAAAATAGTATTATAGCACGCGTTTCTATAGATATATATACTAACTACGAGATATCTCTGTAGTAATATCTATAACCATGTAGTAATATCTGGCGTTTATTGATACTTTTTTGGCAGGTGGTAGAACTCATGTGGTGTACCTCAAACCACTGACATATTCTGTAAAACTATCCGGGAAATTTTGTCAGGTCGACTAGGAAGTACCTACTCAAGTACTCAAGAAGTTCGACCAGGGAGGTACCACCGCCACCCTCTTAATCCTGCCTGAAGCAATTCTTGAGTTTCGGTTTGGAGAGCCGTGCTTGCCGGCTATACTTAAATGCGAGGCGAAAATCTTAGACCTTAAGGGTAGCAACGCATCCGGGGTTAACCTAAAGTACGATTTGTGAAAATTTCATTCACCTCTTTTGATTTCAATTTCTTTCAATTTTAATCGTACTTGGGGATGATTACTGATATCCATGGGCGGCGGTGACCCCTTACCATCAGGTGGACTGCATGCTCATTTGCTACCTTAAGAAGATAAAAAAGAATGTTGTGGTCAGGGGTATATATTCATTAAATGTGTTAATAAAGGCCACTCTTAAAGTTAAAACTGAATAAGCAAATTACCTTAATAGGTCACCATAATGGGTCACCTTTAATATTTGGTGTAAGTGGTTTAGAAATAAATATATTCGTAGGTGTATATATATATATACGTAGGTGTGTTGTCACTATGTCAATCAATTACATTTCGTTCTTTATTTCCAAGTATAAACTCCTAAACGCGATAACATTTATTATTCTTCCCAGACTTTGTACAAATCCAATTCGAGTCTGGAAAAGTATTTCTGGAATATTCTATCATTTGCGTACTGGATTCTTAAGGCATTTGACAGGGACCGTGAAATCTGTGACGTTCATAAACGTCTGGGAACGACAGCCGAGGACTCGGTTGCTAAACGAAATATATCAATCATTTCCATTTTCGCTTTAAGTCACTTTATATAAATCCAGTACGTTTCGCGTCTCCAATTGTGTCACTAACTCTTGTCTTATTGTAGCTTTTTTCTGAAATAGATAAAATTGTTTTGTACCACTGAGCAATATACAGGGTGTCCCAAAATTTAGGCCTCCTTATGCCTGTTATGAAAAAAATGTTTATATCTCAAAGACCACTTGACCGATTTTTTTCAAACTTTTTTTTTCATAACAGGCATAAGCAGGCCTACCTCCAGTTCACGAATTATCGTTGAATTTCGGGACACCCTATATATGGAGTCCTTATATATGGGGCAAGTTGATACTGCGGCGCCCCTGCCCAGATGTGGAAGGAGTATTCCATGTGGGGCTTTTCGTGAACTTTATAAAGCAAAAGGAGCTGCCTCACAGGGAAGTATTGTTTCGCTCTGTTCAGCACGTAAAATATTTTAGGTCTTGCTCTCCAGATGACTCAGGTACAGCAAATCATAAGAGATTTCGACTCCCAGGGTCCCAACGCTTCTAGCAATAGCAATAGCGTTGTTTGCTACCTTTGTATAAAAAAGATAAAGTAACGTAGTAGAAATTTTATGAAGATACATCTATTTTAAAGACATTATTCATATGCCGTATTTGTAGTGTCGCCTATTAGCTCCGCAAAGTCAGAGCATACGTGGTTCGATATTGATCTGGTCATCATCCTTGTTCACGGAAAGTCATTCGGTGCAAGTCCGCCACAAGCCCCTTTAAAACGATAAACTCCCCGTGCGGCCTTAATTCAGGCTTGCTTATTACAAAATACCCATAAAACTATAATTACGCGCACAAACACATAATGGATATCCTTTAGCCCAGGATTTCTTAGCATTTTAGTAATTAGTGACCATTTGACTGAAACCACAATGTTTGATCGCAATACTGCATTTTTGTCATTTATGTGGTAAGTGCGTAAGGATTTCGCGGACTACTCGGTTTGTGTTACAGGGCATGGGTTAAAAATTACTGCTTTGGCGAAACTTATCTAAAGTATCTAATACTTAACTTATATTTTAGTAACATTGAAGGTTTTTATCTTATATAAATACAAAATTCACGTGTCACGTTGTTTGTTATTGTACTCCTCAGAAACGGTTTGACCGATTTTTATGATTTTTTGTTTATATTTGGTAAGCCTGAGTAATAGATGGTAGGCTATTTTATAACCCTAGGTGATAAGGATGGCCCTACCCAGAGATTGTATTTTTAATTGTTGTACGTTTTTTTTGTATATACATTTAGATAATTTGAGCCCTTAATTTTTAAATTACTACCACCAACCCCAATTTTTTAATCGCGATTATATTCTTTATACGGCATCACCTACCTAAAAAGGTGTGATATATACTTACATACATAGGTTAAGGAGTCTAGGTTGTTCGACATAGTTACACTGGTAAGGCCATTCTAATCGATGCTTCACACGTACATAGGTCGATCGTCAGGCTCGACTTGGCTTAATCGATGTTTATGTATTAGAAATAAATAGACAATTACAAAGTTCTCTTAAATCAGTTGTGTCGGTATTGGAAATACGACAAGGACCATCGGTTTGTGGATGAATAAAATCTTTAAACTTACCATTAACTTTTATTATTTTTATACATTATATATCTTACTATTTTTTACATGAAAGTGGAAAACTATCTACAGTAAAGATCAAACTTCTTAATGGTAAGTAACTACCGCCTATGGAGGTCTTTCATCGACCTCACATAAAATTGAAGTAATTTAGATCTGCCACTGCTGACGTTTGATATGGTCAAGGTTAAAGCAAAAACACGATTTCTACTGCAACAAAAAGAACGCACCTATAAATTGTGCCTACGCGAAGTACGGAACAACTAGTCTTGAATATGTATAAATTAAAGCCGCTCTCAGTCTCTGTCATTCTCTGTCTGTTAGGTTTTTAATTCCTCCTGAACCACGTAACGGGTTTCGATGCGGTTTTCAATGC
>DWNR01001144.1:0-16045 GCA_018250455.1 Polygonus leo
TTAAAATCGGTAAAGCCGTTTCGGAGGAGTACGAAGACAAACATTGTGACACGAGAATTTTATATATAAGATATTTTATTTAGGCTTCTATTCAACCCTCGGATCGTTCTCTAGTGCCCCTTATGCTATAATAATTATGTTAGTCTAACTCGTTGGTTTAGACACATTTTGTAAAAACTTGGTACTCAATAACGAAAGTGAAAACCAGACTCGAGGGAAATATATTTATCTCAAATATAATTTCTTACGATCGAAAGATAAATCATTGGCTAAGTGTGACTGGAATTCTCACAAAAAGGGTTCCGTCGTAGTCCACAGAACGTCATAACAACAGGTAATTTATGATCCAAAAAATATTTTATTTTATCTGAGATCATTGGAGCGACCTCAACTCACATTTATCCGGTATTTATTGTGTATTTAATGCTTAATGAGCAATATATAAAAATCAAAATGCGAAAAAATCACATGTCCTTTATTGGAATCGCACTTTTTATATATTTTGATTTTTTTTCTACTTTTAATTTTGTTCGAATATTATCTTCAATAATGCATATTTTGTGTACTTTTTAATCTTTTTATTACGGTTCAAAAATATAGTTTTAGTGGTAAGATGCTATACTGAACCCTTAAAAAGGTCCTATTATATGGAGAGCACTATGTCTTATGATCCGAATTCGATATTGTAGTAAAATATGTGTCTCCCTAGTATCAAGTTCTGTAGACGTTACAGTTAATCATACTTTATTACGATGTTTCAGAGGCCTAATGGCAAAAGAAATTTCTTGTTATTTATAGATACGTATTATTACTTACACTACTTCGCTAAATTTGTTTTGTAGAAGTTATTTTGGAAGTCGGTACTGATTTAGCAGTTTGGAAGCCAATGGTAATACTGTTTTGTAAAAGTTGATGTTAGAAGAAGATTGTAAAGCGGGATTAAGGCAGGGGGGTTCAAGCGGGTTGGCACGGTCCTGCCCGTACACCGTGACGCCGAGGTATTGGGTATCGCCATGGCAGGACTAATTCTATTAGGGTCCCTAGGTAATGCACGCTACGTGTCTCTTTAACCTCTTTTTTCATTATCGAAAGAAAACAATTTTCTACTGTAAGGCAATTTGTATTTTATTCAGTAACTAGCTGACCACACGTTGTTCTGCCATATAAAATATGATTTTTTACAGCTTGTGTCCGAAAAACCCAAATGTCTTACTTAAATTTTTTCCAAAATAAAATAAAGCCTATGTTACTCCTGGATATTGTAGCTTTCCAATGGTGAAAGAATTAAAAAAAAACGGTCCAGTAGTTTTTGAGCATATTCATTACAAACAAACAAACATACAAAGTTTTCCTCTTTATAATATTAGTGTAGATTCAGGGTTTACGTTATCAATGGAGGAACCGCTTACAATTTTTTGTCGGCCGCAAGGCCCTCATTGGATATGGGACCCCTAAGTATATGCCTACTCCGTGTAATGGTTAATCCGACTAGGGTATCTTTGCCCCGATATCCCGTTAGTTCCTGAAAATAAGGACTTTGCGGTTGCGACCAATTAGAGTAAGGGTTCTCAGGGTGAATCTGGGAAGACAGCAGCTTGCTGTAACCGCATGTTGCCGTACTAATTAAGCCATAATAAGGACTGGAAACTAAGAAAGTCCCAAGAAGAGCCGAATAGTAATGTGTGGATGTGTGACATAACGATTCTATTTTTTAAATCAAAAGTGTCAATACTTGTGTACTAATAAAGTTCACCAGGTGATAGAACACGTTTAGTTCGACCGGGGATCACCATCGCCACCCTCTTAATCCTCCGTGGAGCAATTATTGTGTTAGGGTTTGGAGTGGCGTAATTGCCAGCTATAACGGGCCACACGAGGGGAACATCTTAATCCTCAGGACTAGCAAAGCGTCTGTGATCAGTCTTAGGTATGATAAAATTGAAACTCACCATCAGGTGGACTGCATGCTCGTTTGCTACTTTCATACGAAAAAAAAACTTCTACCACATATAGAGATGATATTTTATTTAGTAGGTACGTTTTTCTTTTCTGATTACCTTGAAAAACCATAGTAACTTTAGTTTTTTTGTCACTTATTCGCCTTTTTAATTACGTTAAATGCAATATTTAATCCATTTAAATGACTTCTTCTAAAGGATACGATAAAAAATTGATGTGGGTTATCAAGATAAATAAGTGAAACGACGAAGCATTAGGTATATTGCTTAATTCTGAAAGCATTAAGTAAATTACTCAGATTTACTGAGAAACTCAGACAAAATTACGTAAGTAGGTCAGTTTTTGTCGTTATAAAAAACTTCTCAACTGCGAGTCACTCTCAACAATTAGTGTTCCGTATGTTGCCTCGGTTTCATTTGGATTTTCTGACAATATAACTATGATATTTATTTGTTATTTTGTTAATACTTAAATGATAAATAATATACAACTAGTTTTGCTCGTAGCGCTGTAAACTCCTTAAACACTGAATAGTAAGGAAATTCCTTAGACATTGTAAATACCTTGATGACTGAGCTTTTTCATTACCTTAAACACGGATAAAACGGCGTTTTCTAATAATTAAACCTAGCTAAATCGATTATCGTCCCCGAATCCCCCTGAATAAAGAACTGCTCGTTTGAAGGTATTAGATAGGTAGATAGATAGATAATTAAAAAAAATAATTAAACAAATGTAATTGATTTAGTAATGTTTAAACTGGGCTCTTAATTTTGGTACTGGACACAATAAACTTAGAAATTCTCATGAATCTATTTTATTAAATCAAATCAAAATTAATGATACAACACAAAATGTTTTATGTTTTAAGTTTAAGATAAACAGACCTATATAAAAGTATTCTATTGTGGAATATTAAAAAGTAGGTTGCAAATGTCGTTCTACCTTAAAGTAATTTAGATTTGATGAGTTAGAAAAATGAGATTTATATTTTCTTCCCGTCATTCTAAGTATTTTTATTTTCTCAAAGAGTATGTTTTAAAGAGTGTATTCTGAAAATGTATATTTAAATATGTTTCGCATCTTACACATGTAAAATTTAAATGACAAAGTAAATGTTGTAAAGCAAAAATAAATATAAACAAAAATATGAACACTGACATAACGTTTGTTTCTCTTAGGTTTTGGATTAGGACTGGGAATTCCTGAACGTGGGATGTATCTTTACATCACTACAACTACACAAAACAAAATAGGGATTGTTTGGGCGAGAATCGAACCCGGAACTCTACATCGGTACGTAGACAGCAGCTATATAGGTAGGTATGTTGACAGCTATGTATATGTTGCGTTTTTAAACACCGGAAAAAATGTATCTATGTGTGTGTCTGTATCTGTTCATGGTGTTTAGCCAGTGTGGTTATCTTTTAAACAACTTTGTTTGAAAGGAGACGTGATCAAGAGTTTCTTAGCAATGATTGAAAACATTTTATTAATCTGTTTAAAATTCATCAGTCTAGAGTAGTTTTTTGATCGGGTGTTTTTTTTTTACTTTGTGATACGAAGAGTATGAAGGACATCTAGTAACACTATTAAGCCGTATTCTTAATTGCAAAGAAATCCGGGACTCTCCCGTTTGTGGCTCAGGCTATCTCTGGCAGAAGGAAGGAAGTGACACAAGACACATTTATCTTAATTTTTTCATTTTCCAATTTTAACCAGAATTGGTTTAAGTTTCTTCATCTATTACGATACCAATCTGTCAGATTAATAATTCATGTTGTATTCATATCAAACGTGTGATAGTATAGCCTCGATCATCAGGAATGTATGATTGTTGTGGATGTACTTACAAATCAAAATGTTATTTATCAAGCTATTTTTAAAAATGATTTTTATTGAAATGTTTCTGATCGTCGAAAAGCGTTTAAAATAGTGTGCGAACGCAAATCTGTTTTAGTTACTTATATAACATAGAAGCTATTTGTGTTATTGTTTTAATAAATGATAGCAGTTTAAATACACTGAGTTTTACAGAGAAGACAAGGATTTGTTACAGGTAATTGCTGGAATTACTTTTAGGTTCCACAGCCTAAGAGCGCGAATGGAACCAGTCTGTCACTGTTTCTAGAAGCGTTTATAGGTAGACAAATAAGATTGTTACAGACAGTGTATTGTTCTGGGCAATATAACAAAAATAAAAAAGGCTTTTTTACACTTTAATAAAATGCCATTTGCAAAAGAAACAACAATAAAGTAATGACTAAACCGTATTAATTATTGCACTGTGGGGCGGCCCTTTTTCGTGTACGAATCACACTTGTATCCGATTTTATCGTATTACCTTACCATCAATAAATGGGATTACCTACCACTTAACCAGGTAACAAAGTTTCCTTTAAGTATAATAACGTTTCCTCGGTATCTACAAGGTTATTTACATCAGCTTGTTAATTTTCAGTGAAAACCAGGGTAGTTAAGTTAACAGAGATAAGTCAGGTCGTTGTTACGACTAGGATTCACCAACTTTAATTAAAACCCTAATCAAATTTGTTTCAGTGAGTGCCTCTCAAGCTCTGGTTGTCAGTGTGAATCGATTTTCCATTAAGAGTAAAATTTATGTTTTCCATCTATGCTGATATAAATATAGTTTTCTAGACCTATTTAAGTGGTAGAACTCGTTTAGTTTGACCGGGGAGGTACCACCGCCACCCTCATAATCCTTCGTGAAGCAATTAATGTATTTCGGTTTGAAGAGGAATGGTTGCCGGCTACACTTATACATGAGGCGAATATCTTAGTCCTTAGGTAGCGACGCATCTGTGATCAACCTTAAGTATGATTTAATTGTACTTAGGGATGATTTGTGATGTCCATGGGTGGCAGTGACCACTTACAGGTCGACTGCATGCTCATTTGCTACCTTTTTACGAAAAAAATGTGATTTTATGAAATTACGATTAAATATTTATTCATTACAATTAAGATTATTAATTCTAAATTGTAATGAATAAATATTTAAATTCAGTTTTCAACCAATTGATAGTAAATTGACAGCCAGTATACAATGGAAGATTCTGATGAAAGATGGAAGTCCTCGAAGTCGAACTTTGAATAATGCATAATCATTTATTTGACATTCAAAAAATAGATAATTCTTATGGACAATTCTTTTATAAGTAAGCACGTAAATAAAATATACACGGTCCAAAGATTTTTGCAAGATGACATCGGAAAGTGTGACAACTTCAATTTGTTATAAGATTGCTTCCATACGTCCATAAAGAAGATTCACATAAACAATAAAACAAAATTGCAATGTAATCAATTTATGTTATCTTTCTGATGTAGTTAAACATTTGGTTTCGTTTAGACAACCTAATATTATTTTTTATTTGCAAATCTCCGTGTTGGTAATGCGTGCTGGCTGATTCTACATTCACAAGAAGATACAGATTCCATCTTATTTGAGGTTAGTTCCAGGAGTCGAGTTACCTCCAGCTGCCCATCTTTATAGCTACAATGATAAATGTAATTGATGTCAGTAGTTATTTTGTCTCTATTGTAAATAGTGCACAGAAGACAGACATTCTTAAGTACGTGTTTGAAAATGTTTTGCTACTCATTTTAATATTTATATTAACAGAATCGAAGAATTTTCCATTCCATGTAGAGAACATTGACACTGAAATGTCTAGACAGTGAAATATATGGTAAATAATACGCAAATTGGGATCAATGCAAGAATGCATCAAATTTAAGTACATTTAAATTTTGTTTCTCTATTGTTACCAATTTTATTAGAAATGTGAAGAAACATTTGTTTCATTTCTTCAAATGACATCTTTTTATACAGGTTTTGGGGGTAATCGAACCCTGCATGGTTTGAGTGTACGTCACGCTTTTTCCATGGGCGGCTCGCTCTCATATTTACAAGTTATCCGAGTCGTTTTAAACTGGAGCTTAGGTCTTGTGTTATTTCGGTGATGGTGTCAAAACGACACTGCTCTAAAAATGTCTAAACGTAAGGCGGGCGCCGGGGGGCTTCGTGTGCAGGGCGGGCGGGGGGGGAGGGGACGGGGAGGGGGAGCGGCGGCGCCCACGCACTGCCCGCCGCGCCTTGCCGCCCGCCTCGCGCCAGTCAGCAACTGTGGCTCGTGTTGGCTGAACCATCTTGTAGGGCCATCTTCTTTTTCTTGCCGTAGGTGAGTTTTAGTGACGTTTTCTAATGAAAATACTAACTGAACGAATAAAGTCGCCGCATAAGACTGTTTAGTGCGATAACCGTTAAGTGAAGTGATATATCAACGTCGGATGTAATGGAACACCGTGATGCATCGTGCCCGAGTGTGCTCAAGTTCGTGAAGTTGAGCTCCGCTGGAGTCTGCGTCTGACGAGCGGGCTCGTCCTTAATTACGAACTGTATTTCTCGTCGTGTTTGTAATACACTTGTAAAGATAATATCTTCGGAATACTCATCTCGGCTCTTGCACGCGTGGTATTTTTATATTCTTAATAAGCAATGGCCTAGTAATACGTATTTCGCATTATTTCCGGGAACTTGTGACATACTCAGTTATTAGTTGCGTACAAAACATTTAAATGTTTACTGCTTTAGATAAATCAACCATCTTATAAAAGTTTAAAATAGACTAAAACCTTATAATAAAATGATATGTGTCAGATAAACATAATTTTAAATAATATTTTCAAAACTTAAAACATAAATTATTAATCGGTCTTAGTCACATTAGAACTTATTTTCAATAAATAAAAATTAAATATGCTTATTTTTAAAGTTATCATACACGGAACGCGTGATTACATTTTTTAAATAATTGACATTGTGCCAAAACGGATTAAGATAATTTAAAACATTATACGAGTAAATATGTATTATACGAATACATCATACCAAAATTCTTGAACATATTTCATGGTAACTTGTCAATAACAAGTTTTAGCACGTCCGTGTTGCGTTACATGTGGATGCCGTGTAATAGAAGTCGGTAGCACTCGCGACCAAATTTGGAGGCGCGTGCGCAGCGTGCCTATTTCAGTCGCGCACGCTGCACTAGCGCCGCTCCGCCCGCGGTGAATAGCGAAACTAAAGCTTCAGCCCACACTTTGGAAATGACCAAACCTTGATGCTAATCCCACTTGACCCAATTCAAGTTGAGTGCATCGCGCCGACCCCACTTTTATGCGATTAATTTAAAAGTTCACGAGAAACTTCATCATGTAACGGTAAAGGAAATTTACAAAAATGTTGGTTCTGGAAATAAGAGCGACGGTAGTATCAAATGTCGGTTACACCTAGCCAATTGGCGCGCAGCCAACTCGTTTCGAATAACTCTCGGATGACGGCCAAATACGCAATTTTTATGGATTCCGATTATATGCGTGTAACTATGTACGTAATTATATGCTTGTTTACGTAAAATAAAAATATAATTTCAAACATACATATTTTATATGGTACTTTTAATCGTAAATCTTAAATTAAGTATGACACATATTTATATTAAAATCTTTTATATATAGGCACATATTTGAGTATATTCCACCTTTTCTGTGGAGAACTACATGAAAAATCTAATATTTAGGAATCTACTTTGAATAAAATATTTTGAATTATTTTAGTTACTTTTGATGTACGTTAAGATAGACATTCTTTATTCCAGGACACCAAAACAAAACATTCACGATGGCGGATGATGAAGTAAGGTAAGCATATTACGCGTGGAACGTACAATTTGCATAAAAATATTATGTGCCAATTTTTACATGTGGCTCATAGGTTTTCAGACTTTTCCGGGATTCATACCTTTTACAAAACTGTTAAAAATTACTCCGCAGGGAATGTTACTTTGGGTGGCACGATAAGTAGACATGTGGTCGATTATCACTTATTATATTGATTTATGTTGCATTTATGAAATCTCTTCTTCTTTTGCATTGTTGTACACAAATAAAGAGAAGGTATTATTATTTCGGTTGGAAAGAGGAAAACTTAGGTATTTTCTTCGTATTTTGTCTTTTGTCTAATGCTGATATGACTTTCAGATATGGAGGTTTGTTATTTATATTTTATATGGTTTACAATAAATACAAAACAATTTGTTGATACCAATTATAAATACTCCATCTACTGTTTTTTAAAAATATTTATTACATAGTTTTAATCTTATAAAAAATTTAATCTGGTTGTTTATGACTTTACGACATAAATTAAAATATTTCTAACATAAAGATTTTTTTAAATTCTGTTTCATTTTACGTTCCGGCTTCGTTCCTGCGTTCGGCTCATGTTATCCCTGGCTCCACAACAGTATTAAGTCCCATGTCTCCTCGAGACTCAGGTAAATATTTAACTCACACTAACACAATTGCCACATGCTGATACAACACAAAGTTTATAGGCCCGAAGTTTAAATTAAGAAAATAACAAGCAAACGAATGAAAAAATTAAATTATAGAAAATTGGTTCTATGTTTTTTACAAGAAATTTTCTTTGGCTTTAGGTATATGATATTGTATTACCTTTTCTAATTCTATGGTTGGTAAATTAGTGAGTTGACTTTATTGGCAATATATTTATATTAAAAAAAGCACAGATGAACTTGATAGTTAAGGAGAAGATCGTTTATTCTTTCTCTTTCGGAACTTAAATTAAATTCATTAATTAGGTTTACGTTTCGACATTTTATATACATTTAGACGAGAATGCATTGGAAGTGACTGAAGATTACTTTCTAGAATATTCTCCTTTGTTTAGTATTCTAAACATGAGTAATATTACAAGGGCACAGAAGTATTACGAATATAAAAATGAAATAAAAAAAACAGATTGGTGAAAATAAAAACCGGCACTCAAAATAATTTGAGTGTTTATTGATCTGTTTGTTGACATATTCTTTTGTTACAGCCTCTTTCTAGATTTTAAAATATCGTAAGTCGATATTATGTCGTTGGAGATGTATTTAACTTGAATCACGAGTTCATAACTAAACTAACTAGTAAATAATTACAAAAGAACGAAATATGTATTGTATTCTCACAATATAACATTTTTTACTAAGGTTTTTCACGTCAATATTTATGTCACGGCAACACTAATTATATTATTGTTTTTAATTTAATGTTTTGTCTATTCACAAAAATACATTTATTTTATTTTTGCTTGTTTTAATGAATATATGGAAATACATGATATAAAATTATGATGTTAAGCACATTTAATATTAATATTTAAATATAATATTTAGCTAGTAAATTGCAAGCATTTATAAATATTGTAACTACATATGCACAATAATCAAGGTTTACTAAAATATTTTATGTATGTACTGTTAAATGTTAAATGTTATATGTATGTAATATTAAATAACAGCATTTTACAATAAAACACGTTTACACAACACACTATCACACTAATCGAAATATATGTAGCACATTACTAATTATGTTTTAATTTTCTTTTACAGAAAAAGCGTCTCGATGAGGTAAAGTAATGGGAAGAACACAACACTGCATTAGATCTGTTAAAACAACAAATTATATTCACACACGACATACTCATTGTAAACATTTACGTTGACGTTAAAATTCTCATTACAATAGAGGGAACAAAGTTTTCTGAAAATATATTTTCATCGTAAAAGGCATAGAATATTATATGCTTACGTTCAATGAAACTCCCAATTATAGTAAGAATTTCAGTGGCATCATAAATGGTAGTATCGGTTTTAATTGTACAATTATAAAAAAAACAACTTTAACAATTAACACAACACAGCAACAACAACACAAAAGTAAAATGCAAGTACAATATTAGTAGGTATGTATTTTAAATATGTCAATTTTGGATCAATGTTTGGAACAATGTACCTTGAGTTGATAAGGACATGTTCAAGAAATATATAAAGACTAGTACTATAATTATTTAAAAATTAAGTACTACACATCTCGAAAAAACACAAAGTGCGACCATGTATTTTACGACACTATTTTAATTGGTGTAAAAGGTGATAGATTCACTCAACATTCATTAAGTTATTTATATTATATGAATTTACTAATACACACCTCTAAAATACAGAATATAAGATACATGTTTATTTTAAACGTGTCAATTTGTTTACTGTGACAGGTACACTTAACATGATATAGTTTATTAATTTAGTAAGAATCACAACTAAAATACACACGATTAACTTTAAACCGAACTAACCAGTAGGCACACTTTTTAATGTAGAGATTAAGGGACACTATTACCATGATGTGGAATGTCTTCAGGCGAAGAAGGCTAAGCAGGCCGAGATCGACCGCAAGCGCGCTGAGGTGCGCAAGCGTATGGAGGAGGCCTCCAAGGCCAAAAAGGCGAAGAAGGGTTTCATGACACCCGAGAGAAAGAAGAAACTTAGGGTGAGTATCATTGTTTATTTAATAATATTTTCACGAACGCACTTTGTCTGTTTTTTACATAGACGAGTAAAATGTTAGTCATGAATATATTTCTTTTGTAAAGACATTATTTTTACTAAAAAAATATTAATGATCTTAATGAAAATTTTTTATTAGTACCAATACAATTTTTAAAACTAAGTAAGTACGAGAATTTTTAGATGAATGTTCGAAAAGATTTAGTTATGTCAGTGTATCATTTCATGATAAATATTTGATAAAATACAATTTTAGGTAGGACTTCAGATGACCGATACAATGTTATTTTTTATTAACGGAAAACAAAATTAAATTAACATGACTTAGCGTTGCTCTTATCCTTGTTGTTGATGACAAGTAAAGCTAACAGCAATTCCCGGTAACAGTTGCTCCTGCGTAAGAAAGCCGCTGAGGAACTTAAGAAGGAACAGGAACGCAAAGCAGCTGAAAGGAGGCGCATCATTGAAGAAAGGTGCGGTAAACCCAAGAACGTTGACGATGCAAACGAAGGTAAATATCCCAGCAACATCGATTGATCTACATATATCCTATCTCCATGATGTAAATTACTCAAAACTGCATTCAGACATTTTATGTCCGTTTAGATTCAGACATCTTTAGGTGTTTTCATGTCACAAAATTCACTACACAACAGTAAACAATGTATATTTCTGTGGTTGCCTTACTTGTTACCCATATAAATTGTGTGTCGTATTATAGATACTGTTACAAGGGTTTGCAAAGACTACAACAACCGCATCATTCAGCTCGAAGACGAAAAGTTCGATCTGGAATACATCGTTAAACGGAAAGACATGGAGGTAGCGAACCGTACCGACATCGGACGCCCTCTTTTGACGAACTTACAACACTTACAAACCTCTCTTTAATATTCTTAACTTTGTGACGAAATGCCGTGTTGTCTCTCTTTCGTCTATTTAATAAAGGATTGCAAAATCCGCTGCTGTATCGGGCTGATTTCCTCTGTTGACCCCGTATATCTTCTAACGTGTTTTTCACTCTCTACTATCAAGCTCCAGCTAAATTCGTTGTACTTTTGTGCGAAAACTTACTTACCTTCTTCTGAAAATTGATACTATTAAATTTCTCTCTGAGCCTCACACTTTCGCTTAAGTTTTTATCTTCATATGTGCGATGCCGTTGTGGGCTGGTAGGACGTACAGCGTAGATTGCGGAAGTAACTGTTGGTTGATGTTGTAGCGGCTCTCACGAGCATCATTACCGGTTACCATCAACGTATCGGCAAGCTCGAAGAGGAGAAGTACGATCACGAGATGGAAGTGGCGCGCAGAGATCTCGAGGACTGATCTGGTTTGGGCGCTACGCAATTATAATACAACGCTCTTCGTTTGAGTAGTTTATGCAGATATTGTGACTAGATACGATAATGATTTGTTTTCGCCGTAATCACATAGCGGAGCTGAACATAAAATATACCTATATACCTAACTAGTGTGGATAACACGTTGAATAATTGTTGAAGCGCTATAATAACAACGTCCCGTCGATCCGACACTGGAGCTGCAATAGTTTGACTACTGTAGATATTATCATCGAGTTATAGTTAACAAAAACATTATTATGTTTCAGTATTAGACCATGATTCCCACCTAAATATTATCATGTAGCTTCGCTTACGCTTCAATATTCATAGATAAGGAGTCCACATTCCGTACCCACACAACCTACATACGACGAGAGGCGGGCGGCGCTACGCCGATGTTATACAATAAAATAAATGATTGTGTTTTTGTTTAGCCGAACTGCAGACGATATGTCAAATGTACTGGCACAGAATATACAACCTTGAGGGGGATAAATATGAACTAGAACGAGCTATCGAAATTAGGAAAATGGAGGTAAACTGCATATTAGGATTGGGAATGCATATGACGTGATATGATTATGATTGATTTAGTTGTTACGACATGACATGATAGTTGTACGGCTCACCGCACACATGCACACGTCGCTTCCATCGACAGACGAAGGCCACTCTCACACAGATGCCCATGCTCATTCTACTGGCTAAATAATCTGTCTTTCCTTTTTCTATAGCATTGCTCAAGAGAATAATACAGGAGTATTATGACCGCATGTATGTGTGTGAGGGCCAGAAGTGGGATTTGGAACATGAAGTCAGGAAAAGAGATTATGAGGTATTGACCAATACTTTATAACCATTGTGAATATCACAATCATCGATTATGTAATAAACGTGCGCGTGTGACAGTTCGTTTTACACATGATAATGCTTTGTTAAGTTTTCGGTTGTTTGTTGTTGGATTGTAAATAACGGTGGAGGCGCGGTTTAGTGGTATACTCGTAGATCGGGTGTGTGCGTTAAGTAGAGGGATGTCGCGAGCGGACTCGGCCCTGCCACGGTAAGCGTGCGGTGCAAAATCGATCTCCGCCGACATGGAGCTTACACGATTAACTACACTAACGATTGTAATAACGGCCATCGGCGTAATTGTAACACTGCATTCACCACTGACGCGGCCCGCCGTCGCGGCCACTGCATGACCGCGTAACATTCATTCATCTCCGATATCATGGTCTCCATTTCACGTTCTCTCATACTGTCATTGTATCACTTTATGTTGGTGTCGACGAGCCGGCTCCGAGCATTCGTCGGTTTTTGTAGCAATGGCTTATTTAACCTTACCGCTTTTGAATATTGCATGATATTATCGATATAACAAATAATGCTTAAATGTCCTGATTAATGTATCCCTGACAGTATGGCACTTTAATCTATGAGAATGATAAGAGCAATAGCTTAATCGTGTACCACCGACCGTCTCTGCCTATACCCGTGTGACGCTTCATGTGTGGTGGCGAGCTTAGTGGCCTTACTGAATTTTCTCTTTTTACGATAACCACTAGTATTACCGTAAAAGTATAATTGGAACGATGGACTGGTTCCTCTATTGGCACACGCAAGTGCATAGTGTAAGAAACTTCTTGTTCCAAATCTCCAACATTCATGTATGCCGTTATACACCGCGCGAATTGTTTGCGTGTTCGGTTGCTGAAATATTTCCTATACCTTTTTGTGACACCCGTATGTTATTAGTTGGACACTGAGTGTTAAAATGAAAGTGCCATGCTCTGATCGATGTTGCCCGTTCCCTTCCCCCGACGAGTGCGAGACGACGATGTTCTCGCTGGCTCGGTAACGATCACCAACCAGACGTCCAGTGGTGTACAGCAGTATACTATGTTCACTTGCGAGTCCATGACACTACACCTACATAACTATATATGACAACATTAGATCGATCGATTTTGCACCGTCACTCTAAGTACACACTCTTGGCTACGTAGTAATTGATGAATATTTAATTATTATGTACAGATAAATTAAATAAACGAGATAACTATTAAACACTTAGGAAATAAAAGCACAATTATACAGCCTCAATATGTTACAACTTCGTAAACTGGTCTGTAGCTGGGACGCATTAGCGATGCTCAAACAGATTAAGATCAGCTGTCGTGTTTCGTGTTCTGTATATATTTGAACTGTGTCATTGAAAACGAATTTGTGAAGTTCCAGCTGCATTTAAGATGCTTGAGCACCGCTCGTGTTCCTGAACAAGGTCGGTCGTGTAGCGGAGAAACAATTACCCATAAATAGCTACGTAACTATATGTATAAAATCTAGCATTTGCGATTTTATTGTTATACCCTCCGCTTCGTTACGAGCACTCGACCGCCTCTATTTTGGAAGACAACGAACACTTCGAATATCCGAACCAGCGAAGAGGTAGAATATTGTTGGCGCTAGTGTTATTTTTTGCACATGTAAAATATCCTGCACCTAGTTTATTTTTAAGTCCGGAGAACACAGGAGCTGCAGGCGACCAGCTACCGATACGATGACAGTAAAGTGATGCACGAAATTAGAGAACACTTAGTGGAATAGTGATTGAACAATGTAAGGACGTACATTGAGTTATAGGCAAAGAGCACAGACCATAGGGACCTAAAGCGATAGGTTGGGACTTGGGATTATACGCACATCTTTCAGTATGTATATATTTACTCACATACAACAGTAATGGAAACTGATCAACAGCTCGCAAATAACACTGCCTAATCGACGCTCAGCTCTGTCTTCCTTGTACTGTGCTTTTGTCGTATTAATCACTATTTTCGATTTGGTTACACTGTCATAACAAATGCATCAACTTAGCTTATTTGACGCTTTCTCTTTCAGATCTTTTGGGCTTAAACTATTTTCTGAGTTTCTTTTTTGTGTCTGCATGAGATTTATTGAAATTATTTTTCTTTAATAGTGTTACAAAACAATTGTTTAAAAGGTAACTTCTCATTTAAAATTACTAGCACTGTATATTGTATCCATTTTAGTATCTTAAATTATTATCATTCTTAATTTTTCATTGTCTCCTTGTAATATTTTTCATCTTTCTTCTAGCAACGTTAAACGTATTATATGAATGTATGAGACATTTTAAAAATACTTTACCTTTCAGCTAATAACCTCTTTGTCTTATCATATTCTTTAAGCACAATTTGTGAATTGTGTGTTAATGCATATTTTATAAAATTGACAGATCTCAGACCTGAACTCTCAAGTCAATGACCTCAGAGGTAAATTGTAAGTATGATTTTAATGTACTACATTTTAATTGTGAGTATATAACATAGAATTTAACTATATCTTAATATTCATAAAATCTTGAACAATGAGTGAAGAAACGTGTAAGAAATCGTTTTGATTCTAATCAAGAAACCTACAAGACCCACAGAATTCCGTTTAAATTTGAGTAGGGGCGCTTAAGTAAATATCAAATGCAAATGTAAGGTCTCAAGGTAAATGTCTGTCTGATATTTTGTACCTATATCAGCCACATCTATTATTTACATAAATGCTATCATTTTTGTATGTGCATATTTTCTTATGTATTAATTATGTTATTTTATAAAGATATTCCATCGGTAGAGTAGTATTCAATTTTTACTACATATGAAAAGGGTTTGTTAAGCAATATAAAATTGTATTGAATATTTGCATATCCTATGACAATATATAACTCGTATAACATAAATAAATTATGTTTGAGCATGTGACAAAGCCCCATTCTTTTCTGCTATGCTGAAATCCGGCTCACGGCCAAACATTGGCTTTTAATTTTACGTAGCATTAGAATACTAGTTGGATAGCTGCCAGAACCAACAGCTAAATGCCATCTATTCTGAACTAGTATCATGAAGTATTTTCGTCGAGATATTATTAGAACTACTTGTTCACGTTTATTTTATCAAATGTTATAAATATGAAACAATATTCGTTGGTACCAGTATTTTTTCAATGGATTTTTCGAATTTTCTAATAAATCTTTCAATAATGTCCAGTTTTACGCACATCTGTAAAAGTTGATATTGGGGTAAAAATAATATCTTAAATTAATAGGGAATTACACAAAATGATTTATCATTAGTGATAAGTTGAAGGAGGCCTAAAGCCTAAGCCTAAACCAGAAATTTAAATTAACGAACGGTTCCCTGTTTGAAGAGGCGTGGTTGCCGGCTATACTTATAAACGAGGCGAACATCTTAGTCCTCAAGGGTAGTAACGCATTTGTGGTCA
>DWNR01001145.1:0-16044 GCA_018250455.1 Polygonus leo
GAGGACTAAGATGTTCGCCTCGCATTTAAGTATAACCGGTAACCACGCCTCTCCATACCGAAACACAATAGATTGCTTCATGGAGGATTATGAGGGTGACGGTGGTACCTTCCCGGTCAAACTACATGAGTTCTGACACCTGGCATATATTAGATTTTTAATAAGGCAATACGAAAATATGAAATAACCTAGATATTAATGACACAATCGATTCCCTATCAATGTTTTTTACTGGCAAAATCAGGGTTCAAATGGATAGTAGACTTGAGCGCTATTTACAGCGAAAACAGGGTAAAGAGAATAATCGATGCTTCTAATTAAAACACAGTATTCCAACAATTTAGTTCGAAGCACTAAATGACTTGATCATTATTAACGTCGTTAATGTAACTGGATTCATTTTTAACCAACTTCAAAAAGGAGTTCATTAAGTTAACTGAATGTTATTCGGATGGTTACCTTTTGAATGATAAATAAATATAATTTAGTCGAATTAAAACAAAAATATAGATAATCATCCGCAATTTTCATTGTGGCACGAAATTTATTATTTAGATTTTTTATTAGATTTAAATTTTCAGGGGAAAATAACTTGTAAGGTCAACATACAAACATCAATTACGCAACTCTAGTCTCTTCTAAAACCAGTTACTTATTTAAATTAAAAATGTTTTAAACATGCCTATATAATAAACATGTACCATTTTATGTATGTAATGTGTGTTCTGTTTATTGTTTAAACATTATGTTACAGCTGCATTTACCAAGATATATTTCCACGCTACTGTGCACATAAACAGTTGAGAGTGTAAATGTGTGTAGAAAAACACTGTAACATTTGTAACTAGCACTTACAGCAACTGTGTAATTTTACGCCGCCATATTACTATTGCTTACGTCACTGAAGTCCGGGCCAATGGTTTCGCTTAATACTTTTAAATAAAAAAATAAAAATGTTGTGAATAAAATATACAACTATATATAAATATATGGTAATACTGTATTTTGAACCGATTTCCGAAAGATTTTGGCGACATAAATATTTTTATTTCTACGCCCAGTAGGTACCAATCAGACTCTATTACTAAGACTTCGCTGTCCATCCATTAGTCGTTCATAGGTCTATATCTTATGTGCTGTATTTTATGTTGAACTCGGTAAAATTTATATTTTTACTGCTACTGCTGCTTTTACTGGTACTGCTTGTCCTGTTTATTGTCTAAATATCATGTAACAACAAGCTGCACTTATGTAGGTATATTTCGACTCTACTATGCACATAAACAGTTCAGAGTGTAAATGTGTGTAGGTAAACATTGTAACATTTGTAACTAGCTCTTACAGCAACCGTGTAATTTTACGCCGCCATATTGCTTTTGCTTACGTCATTAAAACCCGGGGTACTGCTGAATACTTTATGTCTTATTTAAGAACAAGCTTGGATTGACGTTTATTATACATCTTTCATCATCAATTCAGTTTGAAACAAAACTGTTGAATGTTATGTTATGTTATAATATAATTATATATTCTTTTCAGGTCAGTTTCATTATTAAACTGACTTTTTCTAACATTATACTTTTACTTTATTAAATTATGCCTTTAGAAGTATCATAGGCTATTAACATAATGAGGAGTAATATGATACATGAAAATTCTTAACCACTTTCAGTATTTCTGAGGCATTTTGAATACTTTTACTTATTTTTTACTTGGAAATTACTTGGAAATGATACTTTTAACTTACATATATGGATTAAATATATATGTTAGAGCCACGCGTCAAAATACCGAACGGAATAATTGCAAAGATTTCACTGTTCCTCCTATCACATGGATGGGATGGGATGGGCTGTATTTACTTGGATTTTTTTTTACAATGTGTGTCATGTGTGTAATTTTTACGATAACCACTATAATAAAACCTTAAAACCAGAGGCTATGGTAGGAACCTTGCGAGTGTGACTCGGATTTCCCTTTTAGCGGCTTTTTGCGTTTTTGAAAATATGTTACACTACATCTTTTTTTTTAATATGGACCGAGCTTATACATAGAGGCTTACTTCGGGCAAAATTCATTTAAATTTCTAAAAAAATCCACCCGCACGTGACACAATCCCCATTTTGAATAAACACAAATTTAAAGTTCTTAAGCAAACAAACCAATTTGTAGGTACCCAAACCTATTTAAAGACTATCCACTCAATTACTCCGAGAAGTGCCTACGTAAGTCTTCCGAACAATTATCCAGTGCTCGCCAACTTAAGTAAGTTAATCAAAACGTTTCAAGCGCAGATTTTAAAGCACTAGCCTTCACGCTACTTCAATTTTTTTCATTAAACCAGCTTTGGCGACATGCCAATCCATTTCATGACGGTCCATATCAAGTGTATAATTAACAATTTTACTTTGTTTCAACCATTTTGTGCGGTTAAAGTGCACTTAATTATTTTACCAGAACGTTCGAGAATATTCTTTTTTGTGACATAAAGAATATTCTCGAATATTTTTGAACATATGTTAATAAGGAATCGAGAAAAAGCAATTGTTTTCGTAAGACTTCTGTTCGCGGCTTCTTCCGCGGTATTACCAATTCTGTAATAAGTTTATAATATTTCTTCGATTAATCGTACTAATACTACTAACTACTACTAATACTAACTACTAACTACTACTAAACATAATAAAAGTTATTTACCCCCGAATGTTTCTTTGATTGCTGGTGGTATAGTTAGAACGCGAGAGTAAAAAATATTAACAAGCTCCTATTCACACAAATAATAAATGGAAGAAAGAAAGAATCGCATCTAAAAGGACGTCGCATGAAAAAACATAACCAGATCACTAATCAAATACCCCAGGTTGTACAAATCAGACGAATTACACACGTTAAAAATACTCGTATCAACGAGGCCGTACATTGATTATACTGTACATTTACACAGTATAAATAAAATACACGCCTTAATCGAAACTTCAAAGGGGAATCGAAAAACCAATCGTACCCTCGTAAATATATGAGCACTGAACCGAAAAAGCCATCTCGGATTAGAGTCACTTAAACGTCCTCGATTAGATACACAACATTTCGGATCTCATCATAACAACACCTCTGTAATAGAACTTGGGGCCCCATCCCCCAACCTCCTATGTACTTAAGGAGGGAAGCAGAAAAATATTGGATATACTTAACTGTTTACCTCCAAGCCGGCTAAGTGTATTGCACATTTTGGGGAATTACGTTTTTAGGGTTACGTTCTCAAAGGGTGTAAATGTCATCCTTTTGCTAAAACTCCGCTGTTCACTTGTCCGTCTGTCCGTCTCTTCGTCTATCTGTCCATCACAGCCCTTTATCCCTTGAGCCGTAATAATTAGATACTTGAAAAATTTGTAGTGTCTATTACTATAGACGGTGAACAAAGAAAAAAAAATACTAAACTTTAATATTTATACTTTAAGTTTAATAATTATACTTTTGAATATGTTGAATATTATACTTTTGGTACAGAGACCGCCATGTACCGATAAAATTATTTCAACGTACGACGTCGGTAAATATTACACGTTGGTACGGAAAACTCAGTGTGGAAATCCGTCTCACACTTGGACAACTTTCTTCATATCTTTGCGAATTTACCTCAGGTAGCACATTTACATGCTATATGGGATCATCATGGTAAATCACACCCATGGGAGGAAGAGACACACAGTGGTGTAAGGTAAATAAATGACAGTATATTTACACGCGGCTCGTAAAAAGTTTATCGTGTATTTTAGGTGTTTATTATAAGTTTAGTACGAAATCACCAGTTTCGTACGAATTTATTTAAGCACGAGGCGAACATCTTAGTCCTCAAGGCCAGTAACGCATCTGTGACCAAACTTAGGTATAATCTAATTGTACTTGGGAATGATTACTGATGTTCATGGCACCTGACGAAGAACGTCTCGTCGATAATTTCAAGGGAAAATTCAATACATATCTCGATAAAATTAAAATAAATCGATCTATCAGAACAGCTACGAGACAAGTTGATGTAATAGTTTCTTAAAGCACTTATCAATACAGCTAATTGTGTATTAAACATATTATTGAAAAACTACATAGAATTGCACGTGTGCTAAGCTAAGCTGAAACTCGTATAAGTAAATGCCTAACGCTACTTAGAAAGACATTCAATTTCGAATATTATAATATCAGCGAGAGAAGCAAGACGTAATTTGACGCAACTCGAGTCAGACGCAACCAATCGTAAGATACGAGTTATCAACGTCGTCGGAAAATTAGACGCACTCGACTGTTCAGAGTCGTGACGTAAAACTTGAAGAATATGTATAAAATTGTTTCATTCAATCTAATAAGAGCATTAAATGTTTGTTGTACATTAACTATGTGTGCTTATACTCAGCGGACCGTAATAATTATCATATCATGGTCTGGTGGTTAATTATAATCCTTTGTTTGATATGTTACACTAACTGCTCAACCGGTATATGGTGAAATGTATTCAAAATACCCAACCTGTCGTATGCTACGAGTTATCACCGTTGTTGGAAATTTAGAGGCAGCCGTCTATTCAGAGCCTCTACGTTAAATCCTACTTAAGAAATATGAATGACTTCTTTGAATGTTACAATAATAAATATTTGATTGAAAGATTCAATGTTCATATATCTTTCTAGGTGGTAGAACTCATGTAGTTTAACCGGGGCGGTATCACCGCCACCCTCATAATTCTCCGTGAAGCAATTTGTTGTGTTTTGCTTTCGAGAGGGTGGTTGCCGGCTATACTTACAAACGAGGCGATCATCTTAGTCCTCAAGGGTAGTAACGCATTTGTGGTCAACCTTGGGTAAATCTTACTAGGGGATGACTACGAATATCCATGGGCTGCAGTGACCACTTATTATCAGGTGGACTGCATGCTCCTTTCCTACCTTTGCACAATAAACAAAAAAAAAAAAATTTGTGTCTTTGTCGAGAACACAGCATATTAGTTTTATGATACGAAATTATTACAGTCATTCGATTATTCTATCAAAGATAAGCAAAGAAAAGCCTGTTTATTTGTTTTGTTTCCATACTTAGTTCAAATTATATTGTACTCATATGTCACATAATATTACATACGTAATATGTCTGAAGCCGGACGTTTTCATCCGATTGAAGTCGTCTATTTTTAACGAAATTCATTAATTCGCGAACTAAAATTGGGTAACATACAAAAACTTGATAAATTCTGAAGATTTATTAATAGATTTATTGTTGTCTTAAGCGTCCAACTGCCTACAAATAATTACGTGCATTAGATTACATATCCTTGTATTAAAGCCGTTTTTAAGCCATACTAAAATAATAATGTAGCGTAAAAAGCTTCGATTACTATTCGATACTATTATATTAGTACCAGACCCGGTTGACGTTGAATACCAGTACCGATAAATTTACCATAAAAAAAACTTGTAGTCTGAATGAAGATTCAAAATACCTGTCTCTCATGTTGGACCAAGTTACACATTCGTACAAAATTCCATTAAAATCGATTCAGTAGTTTCGGCGTTTATCTCGAACATACATCGGGACATGATTTATTTGTATATTAAAACCATAAATGAATTTGATTTACGTAACATTACATTACATATACTTCGACTAAAATAGCATACAAACGTAAAACAAAGTTCATGTAATCTAACCGATTGACTTGTTATGCCCACGGATATGTTAATTCGCGACAAAATTTCCGAGGCAGTTTCATGAAAATGCATGACCTGGGGTAATAAGCCCCGTCGTTCTTTCCAACCCAGTTTCTTAATGAAATACCGCGCTAGCTCTAATATGCCAGCCGAAACTAAGAAGGTCATCAGATTATTCGCTTTTTGGGTAACGAGGCATAGTTTGACCTAGTATATGAATAATATTAGATTATCATGTATTTCTTTCGCTTTCTTGTTCGAATGAACTGAGTAGTAAATTTAGCTTGTAACTGCGTATAGGTTTTGTATAATTGAAGTAGCAAAAGAACGAATATTGCAAATAGTAACATCTGTATAAAAATCTATTGAATCTCTTCAAATGGATTGTTAAAATAAGTTATAGTAGATGATAATGGGATTATTACTTTGTAAATATTCATAAGCACATGAACATGGAGCAGTTAGTTTAAGTAAATCCTGTTCTTATATATTTATTCCAATGCTTTTAATAGTCATTAGTAACTTCCTAAATGTTTTGCCTACTTGAAGCTAGTCATAAAAACTACTCAAGAGAACATAGTCGGTCGCTTCATATATAAGTCCCACATAATCCTCCGTGAAGTAATTTATTGTGTTTTTGGTTTGGAGAGGCGTGGTTGCCGGCTATACTTAAACGCGAGGCGGTCATCAAAGTCCTCAAGGCAACAAAGTTAGAAACGCATCACCTCAAGTACGATTTAATCGATCAAGTATGAGATCAATTACAATCAGGTGGACTGCATGCTCGTTTGCTACCTTTATACGATAAAAAGAAACAACAAGACTCAGGAGATTAGATATCATTGTATTCCATAAATAGAAAATAATATACTTTATATGGTTCCGTGTAATATTTAACCCGTAAAAGGTAGACAATTGACTTTTAAGTATTCAAAAAATTTTATCAAAACTTCAATTTAGTAGAAGAAATTTCTGACTTTAAAAAGGTGCTCGTTTTTCCTTGGAAAGTATTTCCCCTAATCTCACCGAGCTAAAATAAAATTTAAGCGTAATCCAATGTCTTAAAAAAATATTTGCTCCTTTTGCAGTCCTAGTGCTGTATCGGATCTCTTCTAAGAATGGAAAGGACTTAAGAAAGAGTCCACGATGCTGAATAAAAAGGAAATATAAAATACTTTGCACACTTTGTTTAATTTCTTCGGTTGCAATTGCAAGGTTTATATTGATACAAATAATTTATTCATCGTATAGTTACGACATGTTTATGTATACAGACACTTTTCCAAACTTGCTAGTATTTCTATAAATCAGACCAACCTATAATAATATCAATTGATTTTTTATTACAGCTAAAAACTACTGTAATCCAAGATACTTGACTAACATAAAAACCTAAAAGAATCAAACCCTACTACGAAGTAAGTATCCAATAAATTTTCCTGTAGACTTCATCCACATAATTTCTTCGCTCTGCAATATTCTTTCAAAGTACACCGCCAGTAGCTCTGAAATTTCACGGTTGAAAATGAAAAACCATTAAAACACAACGGCGTTTAGACATCAGATAGGAAGAAAGACATCGTTTTACTTTTATTTCGAAGTAGGTTCGAAAGATAGGAAAAAGTCGGCCGTAATAAGACGCTGACTCGGCGTTCGTTTGCGGAGCCGAATCGATTTAAAGACGCATCAGACTGTTCGAGTTCATTGCGCGTTTATTTTTATAATAATTAATGTATTATAAAAAAAACGCGCAATGTATTATAAAAAAAAAATTACTTTTTTATAGAAATGGCATTAATCAAAAATGTTGCAAAAGGTAGTTTTAGTAATGGAATAAGTAATGGAGTTGATTTTTATGTGTTGTTCTAATTATCATAATTATTGGAACAACACATTAAAATTAAATTGATAATTTCCAAAATAGACCAAAATAATAAATAGTGTTATGACATATTTGTCATACAAACATACTCACATATTTTCACCTCTCTATTTTGTAAATAAAAATTCAATCAAATGCTGGTAGAACTGGCATACTAAGAACTTCATACCTACTACCTAGTTGTATTTTAGGACATATAATTATTTCTCAGTAAAATAATCATTTAAAAAAACTACTTTTTATTTTCACTATTTCTTGTTATAGCGGCCATATTAATATACATTCTTTAAAAAATCTTTTAAATGTTTTTTAAGGAAAAGTAATCGTATCAAGCAGATATTTAGTATTCTGGGATATTTATATATTCTGCGATAGAATATTTAGAAAAAATATATTTCAATGAAAATCTATTCAAATGTTATACGGCAAAACGAAAGTACAAGCGTTTAATCTTCCTATCGTCTGAAACGCCATTAGAAACCGGTTCGCTATGTCACCCTGCTATCCGATCCAACAATGAAATCGAAGACACGGAAATGGGAACAATTAGTAATTTGAAACAAAGCTAAAGCTTTCGGAAAAGGCTGTAAGAGTTTGTTTAAACTGATTGGATTAAACACATTACTCCACGTTTTTCTCTCTCATTTGGAGTTTGTACTTTAACTCTTTTAGTTTTTTGATAGGAAAAGTTTTAATTATATTTTCTTTGAACTTGAGTCAAAATATGGTAAAAATCTTGAATAAAAATATGGAAAAACTGTATTAAATATTACTTTTTAATAAGTAATGACACTTTCGTGGCAATGATTGTTTGTTTCGTGTGATCGATAGACACACATACAAGACGTATACACAAACACTCCGATCGAGAACAGGAAACGAAATAAATAATTTAATTTCATATAGCATAACAGACAAATTATCGATAATTGTCAAACCTGGGACCCTCTGCGCATCAAACTACATGATGACTGATGCGCCACGCGGGTCATCTATAAATATGTATAAATATTGTTTAATTGATCACTCCGGGCTTATAATTTCAAAAATAGGCTTCAGAAATATGATATATGTAATGTTTTTATGATAAACTCAATTATTCATTCACACCTCTTATCTGAAACAAGAATAGATTAAGGAAGAAAAGTTACGTGGGCGCTGGGATCTCCCCAGTCGAATTAAACCAGATCTACCACTTGTATACAAATAAATAAAATTACGCTATAAAAAATATTCAAAGTATTTTGTACTAAGTGCAAAATATGTCGTTAGAATTTCCATAAACGCTCTTACTTGGCAATTTGTTTTAAATAACTAAGTCTTTAATTACTCAAAAACTGACCAAAGAACGTGCCTAAAACAAATTGAGCCCTTATCCTACATTGGGGTAAGGAGCAAATAACTTTTTATGAACACTTCATTATCGCTTTATTCACACTAAGTACAGTAGCCAAGGAAAATATTTTGTTACGTAAGCCTCGGAATAGTTGTATCGCGAGTGTGTAGCGGGCAGTATATGTTTATACTTGTATTGTAACAGAAATTCTACTTAAATAATAAATGTATGTTAGAATGTTTGCCACTTAATCACCCAAAACCTCTGAACGGTTTTGTATGCAATTTAGCACATAGAGAATTCATAACCTAGATTAAAATATAGTATAATGAGATAATCCGAGATAAACTTTATACTGGATGCTTTCAGGATTCTATTCTAAATACTAAGCAGAAAAATCGTGAAAATAAAGCTAGAAAGTAACGAAAAGCTAATAAGATTGATAGGACTTATGTTCTATATACAATTTAAACGTATTATGATCAAAGATCTGATAAGGTATTCTGTGCATACTGGCAGATGTATGTCTGCTGAATGTATAGTGTATTATGTATACGCACCACGAATACAATGCATAGCTTTTTACAGAGTAATCCGATTTTGATAATTCTTTTTGTATTGGAGAGGGTATACCTCAAAATTGGTCCCATATAAATTTGAAAAAGTACACCAACTCTAAGGGGTAACTCAATCGCAAAATAGGGGATGATTGATTGTTCACTCACTGATTATAATTTATGACCACGCGTAACTTATTACAGAGTAGTCTGAGGTCAGTACCAAGTGAATATGAAGTGACGGAGAAGATGGCACCGTCATCATTTTTTATTTTATTGTCTTAAGGTAGCAAACGAGCAGTACGCGTTTAAGTATAGCCGGCAACCACGCCTCTCCAAACCGAAATAAAACAAATTGCTTCAAGGAGGATTATGAGGGTGGCGGTGGTACCGCCCCGGTTGAACCACATGGCAAATTAATTATTTTCACTTTTTAGTTCATCTTGAAGTCGATTCTATTTTTGGTCATTACCTTAGTGACTTGGCAATGGTAAGACAAGTGCTTTACGAAAGAAAGTTAGATAGAAAATGTTGATACTTTTCTAGATTAGTGTACTGGGCCCGAATAAATGTACATTTTTTCCTTAGCAGCCGAAAGCGTGCCTCGAATCCGTAATGAGATCGGTTTCGACTCGAAATGTTTCTGCGATAGAACGATTTTTTACAGTAAATATTGATTTTATGTCGATTTGAAAACTAGTTTTGCGGAAAAGTGGGCGTTTGCGTGAGCCACGACGTAAGGTTCATTGGATAATACTTATGTATGTTGCCAAGAAGTATTTTTTTAAATCAAAAAGCATAAACGGCTAAGAGCGTGTCGGACTCGCGGACGAAGAACTCCGTGCCATTATAATTATAAAACAGCGAAAAAATGACGTCTGTTGTATGGGAGCCCTACTTAAATATATATTTTATTTTGTTTTAGGATTTGTTGTTATTGTGAAAATTTCAACTGCCTAGCAATCACGGTTCATGAGATACAGCATGATGACAGTGATATTTCCACACGATGCGAACATTGTAGTCCTCAGGGGTAGCAACTGTGATTAACCTCAGATACGAATTAGTCATACTAGGGATTGAGGATCAGGTGGACTATATACCTACTGGATAAAAAATATATAATTATTCTACTATATTTTCAAAATACCTCACTAAAGAAATGACCTTTGATCGTTATCGGCCTTCACCCATAGATCTGGCTATAGCTTTGATACTGGGAGTCTCTGTGCTATGAGTGTTGTAGACACATACAAAGACATTACACAAAAAACGAAGACCCACAAATCTTAACGCATTATTCAGATTTCTGATAGGCCGGTGTGGTGACAACTACGCCCCGTTCTGTAGAGGTCGATATACATCTGCGCGCTAGATGTGTTTCACCCCTTATGTTCCTTTGAAACGCAGTTTCACTAGTCGCCTCAGGCTTCCTAAATTACATGTTGATACAGAAAATATTAACGTATTTCACTAAGATATCCATGGCAGCTTATATTAATATTTTTTTTTATTATAAAGGTAATAAACGAGCAATCTACCTGATGGTATGTGGTCAATGCCGCCCATGGACATCAGTAAACATCCGTAAGAAATTTGATCGTACGCACTTAGTTTGACCACAGATGCGTTGCTATCTCTGAAGAATAAGATGTTCACCTCGTGTATGTATACCCGGCAATCACGCCTCACCAAACCGAAACAAGAAGCACGAAGATCGGACGAGAAAAATTGGCTTCATGGAGGATAATATGTTTATTGGAACGAAGTTCCTTATCGCACGTTGCGAAGGAGGCTAGACCGAAAAAATTCAGACGAAAAGTTGTCACGACACTTTTTCTATAGTGTAGTTACTCTGTCTGTATCTCTCTCTCTCTCTCTTTCTCTCTCATAGAAAGCAAGCCAATTATTTTCGTTTTATTTTATAACTTAAAAGAAATAAAAAAAAAGTACAATTCCTTCATTAATTAATCGTTTAAATTAATTAACTTCGTTTCATCCGGGCGTCCCTTGACACCTCTCAACTTTTAAATATTTACCATATGTCCAAAACTATCAACATATCATATGCATTCGATACATTATGTTTCATGCAATATCATTCTGGATCAAGGAGCTTTTCATGTCTTGAGATTATACTTCGTACAATATTGCAAGAGTTAATATTGTGCAAGATATGTACAAGAATATATATGAAAGTTCCAATCAAATATGATACACTATACGTACTGGTTTAGTGTATTTTATTAATTTTATATAAATTTTGCTAAACCAGCATACTAGTGGTAGTTAGAAGTCGCTGCCACGCATAGGGATAACCATGACTCTCTAACTTTCTCTGTATCCTCAATTCATCCAATAGTCTTCTGGAACCCTGTTCGACGTCGTCATCACAACTATTATTGTCTGCTCTGCTGAACATATCTCTCCTCTCACGGTAAGATAGATTTGAGTCCATCGAGATTTTCAAATGCCATAGGTAGACTTTACACACCCTTATTTCCTTTCTTGATAATCACAATTTTTAGGCATGTAGGTTTTAATTCTTTCATCATTCATAAATACCAAGTAATTATTCAAATTTCTCTGTATTACATTCTGGTCAAAATGTCGGATTGTCAAAAATACCTTTACTAACCTAAAAACCTATAAACGTACAGTTTTACATTACGTTCCAGCACATTATAAAAGGCCTTTATAAACCAACAAAGACTAGATACATATGTTGATGCGAGCTGCAAATGATAGCTGCTAACAAGTTCGCTTTGTGCGAGCTATAGCTATTCCACTTTGACATATCGGAACAGTATTCCGCCGGCGGTTAGCTGTCGATATTGTGCAGGTATGCTGCTATTATGCAGCATGGTTTTATTTTTGTATTACCAATACTCACGCTTTCGTACTTACACTTACCATAAAGTTTTATACCTACTTATGTCCAGCCATTTGCATACATTATGTCGTAAAATTCTGTAGGGTAAATCTTTTTTATGGAATCGATAAATGGTCAATACCGTCAAAATACATTTGCATTCAACCTAAAGCATGATTAAATTGCATCTAAGGTTGGACATAGACGTGTTGCTATCCTTATGGACTAAAATTGTAGCCCTCACTTGCCCTACATGTAAGTATAGCTAGCAACCACGCCTCTACATTACCCAAAAAACTTAATATATAAATATCGATATACCGACAAGGTCTTAATTATATTGTAAATATAATTAACATAATTGTGCAATAAATAATTTCATTTCAAATTATTTCATTTCATCTCTAGAACCGAAACACAAAAATTTCTTCACGCATTATTATGAGGATGGCGGTGATACCCTTCCGATCGAACTACTCTAATTATATTTCTTGGAAATTAATTATTACCTTTATTTACCCGAATAGTATATAGGTTATGTACTAAAACTTTAACATTACGATTCAGTACAACAGATAACCTTTATGGGCCAACAAAGAACAGATACATATTATGTTCATGCGAGCTGCAAATGATAGCTGCGAACAAGATCGCTTTGTGCAAGCAATAGCTATTCCACTTTGATATATCGGAACACTATTCCGCCGGCGGTCAGCTGTCGATATTGTGCAGGTATGCTGCTATTATGCAGCATGGTTTTATGTTTGTATTATCAATACTCACGCTTTGAACTTACGCTTTTCATAAAACTTTATACCTGCTTATATCCAGCCTTTCATATACACTTGTCGTAAAATTCTGTAGGGATAGGTAGTGATATTTTTACGGAATCGATAAATGCTCAATACCGTCAAAATACATTTGCAATCAACCTAAAGCATGATTAAATTGCATCAAGGTTGACCACAGACGAGTTGCTACCCTTATGGACTATGATTGTAGTCTTCACCTGCTCTCTTGTAAATATAGTTGGCAACCACGCCTCTCTAGAATCGAAACACAACAATTTCTTCACGGAGGATTATGAGGATGGCGGTGGTACCCTTCCGATCGAACTACACTTCATTTACCCGAATAGTATTAGGTTATATTATATAGTTATTACGGTTATTACGTTTCAGTAGAACAGAAAACCTTTATGAGCCAACAAAGAACAGATACATATGTGGATGCGAGCTGCAAATGATAGCTGCGAACAAGTTCGCTTTGTGCGAGCAATAGCTATTCCACTTTGACATATCGGAATGGCAGCTAGCTGTCGATATTTCGCTGGTATACTGCCATTATGCAACAACTGGCTTTATATTTGTATTATCAATACCTACGCACGGTTTGTACTTACATTTATCATAAAATGCTATACCAGCTCTTTGTGTACACTTGTCATGAAATTTTATAGAGATGATAGTATCTATTGTGTTATGACATCTGTGGCAAACTTCAAATAAATCTGTTCAACGAGTATATACACATGTGCCTAATTTTGTTCTACTATTTATATATATTTATCATAAAATTCTATAGACGTGATGCTCTATGTGATATGATATGTATGAAAATACGTCATCTATAACAAATTTCGAATGAAGAAAAAAATGGACTAATTCGGTGCGGTTGTAAGATCTTCAGCGAATGGTTCTAATTTCAATACTCATAAGAGTAGGCTAGTAACTACGCGTACTACGTAATGTAGGATTAGACCAAAAACATCATAAGTCTACTTTACAAACTGCTGTAAATATTACCAAGCAGACGTGAATCGCTGTTTTCCACCATTAAGCGATTACACTAATCTCTGTGTAAGTAATGTAACGTGAAATAGTTTCAGGTTAAGCCACCTTCGCGGAGCAGTTGGGTACCTAATTTGCCTAATATCCTCCGAACTCATTTCAGTCCAAATCCCCGCAGCCCATGCGCGTATTTATGGTGTCGTTATGGCGAACGACTTCTAGGCGAGTAAATAGATGTTTACGAATGAGGAAGCGAAATTATGTCCTGTCATTCGAATATATTACGTATACATTTTGAATGAGTTTTGGTAGCTGTGTATTAAATTTGAATAAAATTTATTGTTTAAGACGTTGAAGAAAATATCATATAGAATTTATTTATCTGTAAGTACAGATTTCACTTGATGGCACAATAAAAAGTGTAATTGTGAATTTATTTTGGCAAGTAATGGTGAAAAACGATTAATTTTCGAATTAATTTAATAATTTTGGTTACATTAATTGGATTTTACATATTTCAATTACATTCATAACATTTTAAATTACTCAATTAAATATTAATCATTTACTTATTAATTATTGCAATAATTGTTGTGTTTCGGAATCACAAGGGCGTAGTTGCTACTGATACTAATACAAGATTCCAGTTGGTGATGCGTAACTTGGAGATGCAATTTTACGGTTATACTTACACATTAGGCAAATATCTTAGTTCTCAAGGGTAGTAACGCATCTGTGGTCAACTTACATTACATACTTGTGGTGGAGCAGTTATGAAAGATGACAAAATATTGTTGTAATATAAAGTTGTTGTGTAAAGCGTCGTGGCCTTGTAGGGCGAGAAAGATTTTCTTAAATATTATGAATATCACACTTTTTAGTCTCGAGATAAAATGCCTACCCTAGTGAAGATAAACGAGTCTTCGCGAGACGGGGAACACTTAGCTAAGTGACATCAAGTATTGTGCTGTTTCGAGCAAAACGGAGAAAATGCGAAGTTGCTACGTGTTGCCGCAATGGTTAAGTATTTCTTTGGAAACAAAAGTGTAGGATTTAAAACTATGCTCGGGTTTTATATTTGTCTATCTACTAGGACACTTTAAGAACAGATTGCATTTTCTTGACATTTTGTGATCAATTTATTGGGGGTCTTTTAAAAAAGAGTTACCGCAGTAAGATTTTACATATTTCTTTATTTACCTTAAGTTCAGAGCATTTTGTAATGCATATGTGTTAAAGAATTACGTTAACATTTGATATGTTAATTTTATTATCTTCTATTTATAGTACAAAGGCAGCAAACGAGCATGCAGTCCATCTGATGGTAAGTGATCACTGCCGCCCATTGACATCAGGAATCATTCGCAAGTATGATTGAATTAGACCTGAATTTGATCACAGTTGCGTTGCTACCCTTGAGGACTAAGATGTTCGCCTCGTGTATTAATATAGCCGGCAACCACTAAATTGCTTCATGGAAGATTATGAGGATGGCGGTGGTACCCCACGGTCGAACTAAACGGGATCTTCTAACTATAAAACGATCTATATTGTCGTGTAAACCAAGAGAGAAGTGTATCCTTAAATTGCTAAATAATTATATAAACACAATAAACCCTGTATAGAAAGCACGTGACTACATTATTTTCAGCTGGAACATTTTAAATTCACAAGTAAATATAGAAATCAAAAATTAATTACGATATAGCTCGTTTAAAGCGAGATTATTTAACCGCATGTAAGTAACAGGGCGTCATAACGAGGTAGGAAGTAAGCGGCAGGAAGCCATAAATAAAGTTTTATTTGATATATGTTGGAACACAGGCATTGTTCGAACGTAATAGCGCTCGAGGGTGATGTAAGGCGCGATTCCTGTAATTTTATGTCAGCCTGGTGGCAAGCTGTGGCCCG
>DWNR01001146.1:0-16043 GCA_018250455.1 Polygonus leo
GATAGGAGTGCGATGTTGTATACGCGATTCGTACGCGGCGTTCGGGGCTGTAATTGGTAATGAGAATTGTGACGTAGTTGGTTTTTGATTTGCTGTGGGCGGGATTGTGGATACAGCTTTAGATTTTAAGTACTTTGGGAAATACTATCTCATTATAAAAATATGCTTTTAAAATAAATTTATACTATTAGTGGTACTCCGATATAGGATGTCATTTTTGACTGTTTAAGAAATCACTTTCTTGGATGTAGCCGTATTTATCGTAAACACTCAACATCAAATGTTGAAAATTCTTGTGTAAACATCTGTGCGAAGTACTTGTACATAGGTATAGAATATATACTATAGATTATTTTTCAAATAAATCTAGAACTAAGTCTAAATTAACTCATTAGACAAAACATGTAGTCTTCTATCATCAACCAATTTAGTGAAGATTTGCTGCAAGAAATATTTTATCTTTTGTTTATAATTCAATAAGTTTCAGCTATTTAAGGTCAAGTGGAAGGTGCGAAAGTAAAATTGTCCTTGAACTAGAATGTGTGACTATAGTCCAAAAAACCTTCAAGGATGATGAGGTACATGCAGACTTGTTAATTAAAACAATTAATCATTCGCATTTAGCTTGTCAAGCAATTAATTCTTCGTAGCATTCAAAGAGCACTCGCGTGATCACATCTGTCAACTTCGGATGTGTTAAAAAGTTTTTTATATCTTTTTAATGAACTTACGTCATAAATAAAGCCAGAGCCTATCAAAACCATTTTGCTAACAAAAAGGTTCTATTAAAACCCGATATCGCCAATTAGGCCAACACCTTCGAGACGCAAAAAGTTCCCGGTTGGGGAACCGTTCGACAAATCAAATTTCCGATAATTGTCAATCGCTAGTGTTGTAAATTCGCCGTGCATTGACACGTGGTATGCCAGATGGTGCACCACCTGCCCGAGACACACTACGGTCTGCGATCGAGGTCTTGGCGGAACTCGATTGTCCGGGGCCACATTCTTTAGGAAAATATATTCCCATCACTACGCACCGGTCGTTGACTTTGAATGTTGCGTTTTTTTTTTAATTTTTGCGAATGCGAAATGCGTCCAGTTCCCTGCGTTTATGACCTTTATTGCGATACGAATAAGAAAAAGGTGAGCTACTACTTTTGCATCTGATTGGCTCACAATCTGAGGGAACTGGTAAGTAATTAATTAGTCTTTGCTTGCGATTTCGCCGAATCGATATACGGGTTTGTACTGCGTCCTTATCAAACCTCAAGTAGGTTCATGCATAGTAATTTGTACCTGTGGAACCACTTACAATGTTTCTTTAAATCTAAGGCATCGTCTAAAGTAGCGAAGTAGCGACGTAGCCTCTACTTTGCTTTTAAATATTTCGTGTCGACAGATAGCGACTTTGTATGTATTTCGGTTTAAAACAATAAATTCGTCGAAAAGATATAGAAAAACACCGCGAAGGACTATGCTGAAAGGACTTAACTTGAAATTTCCACGCTCCAATGATCCTCCTTCCAACGATCTCAAAGCTTTGTAAAGTTAACGAACACTTGCGCCAGGCGCCTACATTTTCATTCTGAGGATGCTAATGAAGAATTGACGATGATGATGATATAAAAGCTTTACAAACAAGAATATTTCCAAAGATTCCAACGGATGTTGATGTCTCAAGACCATGCACATTAAAAGAAACAAGCAGTAAGCGTAAGCCTGCTAACATATTGACCTCTTTAGTCCCAGCGATGATTACGTCACCCAAAGGCCTATTTTCGTACTCCCCGAGGCTTGGTTAACCCCGCGGCGCCTCAAGCATGGGACCACGGGTCTGATAAGAATCACTTCAAGGAAACCGACATTCCGACATTATATGGGGAGCTTACTTTTAAATATTTGTGGTTAAAATAATGTGTATGTCATATTCTGCTAATGAAGTCAGGGTCTTGGAAGCTTTCAAGACCCAGACTTTAATATTATTTAATTTAACAATTTACCTGCTATGCATTTTTATTTGGTTTATTTGTGGGGAATCTTGTTTTATTTTATTTATTTAATTAATTAATGTATATTAAGTCTGTCACGGAATTATCGTTTTTGTATGAACTATTTCTTTGCGATATTTTTAATATTGATTATTTATTATCATAGTAACTAGTAAACGACGTATACAAAGTACATATTTATCTATTAATTGATGGGAAAGGCACTGGCCTATTTTACTTTTTATATATAAAGGCGTATGAGCCTTCATCAGGGTTGGCCATGGTTCACTTGGGCGTATAAACGGAGAACAAGATCAAAAGTTTAAAAATCAATGCCGTATAATTTAAATAGTACTTTTATGTTCGCCTCATTTGTAAGTAGGTATAGCTGGCAACCAGACCTCTCCAAACCGAAACACAATAAATTGTTTCACGGAGGATTATGAGGGTGGCTGTGGTTACTCCCCGGTTGAACTACATAAGTTCTACCACCTGCTATCTCTATCACATCGCCAAATTAGTTAAAATACACTTACAATATTCCATTCAAACTATCCAGACCCAAAGCAAGCTACGTGGTAAAACTAATTTAGCAATTGTTTAGTATTTGACAGTATTTGTATAAAAATGTTGAAAAGTAACATCTTTTTTAGACTCAATTCAAGTCAGCAGACATAAAAAATGTAAAACTTATCAATATAAATATTTGTCGTAAATCCTATTAATAAAATAAATGCCCAAATTGACTTCAGCTATTATACTATTATGTTCAATATAGAAATAGGAACATTTTCATTCATATCGGGTTGCGATAATATGATAAACTGTGGCAATTCAGGCACTGGCTCTGGGCTTGGAACAATGACCCCGTTATAATAAACACAGCATCTTCCTGTGTGAGGCCCCTGGCCAATCTGTTGTCTTTATGAGATGTCGTCATGTTTCATATTAGAATTCAAACCTCGAAATAGGCTTGGCTCTGTTTATTACGGCTAGACATAGGATTATGAACATTTAGATGTAAATACGACTGAAATGATGTGTTAAATACAAAAAATTAAGTATTTGCATTGCTATCTTTATTTTTTAAATTATTTCCAGTTTTAAGCTAATGTGATCTGAGAGGCACTTAAATAAAATTGATATTAAAATCTTGTTTCTTCTGCTTGCATGGGATTACATTTTTAATTACTGCTTATTTTAGATATTTTAGACAAAGAAAGATGATTTACGAGGAGATATATTTTATAATCATTTCAGGGGCTTAAAATCTATATATATAAAAGGCAAAACTGATTAACTGACTGATATATCAACGTACAGCCGAAATTACTGTACCTAGACACTTGAATTTTGGTACAGGGGTTCCTTTCATGATCTGTGTGAGCACTAAGAAAGGATTTTTTGAAATTCTACCCCCAAGAGGTTTTCGACTTCTACGCGGACGAAGTCGCGAGAAAAAGCTAGTATGTAATAATATTTTAAACCCCTGAAATGTTCAGAGGTGCATAAAACAAATTGAAAATTGAAACAAATTCATGCTACGGGATGCTTTTAAAACACGAAAGCCAGGTACCGTATATAAGTCATAGTAGAAGTATGTACTATGTAAATGGCAGGAGTGAATTAGATGCTGCTAAAGTTGTCAGTTCTAACACATTCTAAATAATAGTTTTGACATTATAGTAAAAAGGTCGTTTATAAGCAGTCTGTAAAGTATAATCTTGAAAGTTCACAAACATTTAATGTCTTTCATTTTTTCCAAGTTTTATCAATTTCAATTGAAAAAATCATACGTATTCTTAGTAATTATGCCACTTATAATCGTCAAGCTGTTTACGTTGAACAAAAAAGCAATTACAAAAAAAAAATCTTATGTTCTCACAAAGGCTACTCGCTTGGAACACAAATAAATGGTTCATTAGCGCTTTGGCTTTCTCTAAACACCTTTCGGGCGCGTGCTGGTTCATAATTATTGTAAGACGATAATAAGGGAGGAAGTTGAAAAAACACCACGGGGTTAAGAAATGTCAGGCCATGTGCGGGAGTCATTGTACGGGGTCTCAAGACATTAATCTTGGGGGAAGTGCCCAGGTGAACAACCCTCGGACCTTTATATACGACAATTATATTTTTAGTTTTTAGACGTTTGAAGTCAATCCCGAATAATGCTCGACTTTTTCTACGTTTCCATGTATGTGAATTATAAATTCAGCTGTTATATTCTGTTCGATATTTGGCTTTTATTGTATCGTCGTTGCAATACATTACATTATCTTCAAAGGATATTAATAATAGTCCAAATAATCGGCGATGACATCCTTACTTCTGACGTTTTGAGGTCCTTTCCACGTTAATACCTTTTTAGACATACGTCTTATTTGTTATGTCTTACTATGTTCTCTATATAATAATTGTTAGAGTTGTAATACACATGCCTTTGCGTCGCCTAACCAACATACTTTTAATTTAAAGCGGAATCTAACAACGATAGCAGTTGTAAATAGTTCTGTAATAGGTAGTTCAATTTGTGTATCCAAAGCTATTCCACCCCAAAATTCACGTTCTTTTTATGTATTAGCGGCGTATTAAAATACCCATTTATTCAAGTTCCAACTTGTTGGATCTATCGCGATGGTAATCACTATTTCAAAGGGAGCAGCTGTCCCTTTATAATGTGTTGCACCCTACTTTTATACCTATCCTAATGCCCTTCGTACATGGAATAACAAAATTTATTGTAACAATTATTTTCTTTAATGGAGCCACTATTTAAACTGCTTCCTAATTAAATGGTAGGTTTTATACAATTGTGATTGATACGAAGATATACTAGTTTGCAACAGTTCAATGTATCGCTTAAGTGTTTGACGCCATTTTGTCAATAAGAAAAACATCCACATATGTGTCATTGTTGCCATATGCTCCCAATCGATTTAATGTCCCAAACGAAACTTGGTATCTACTTTTAGTACACGAGTCGGAAGCGTGCTTTTGACTTTTCTGCAAAAAATCACTTTCATCGCCAAATGGTTGCGATTTTTTGTTGATTTACAGTTAGTTGCACATGTGTTTTCCCGTTTGGTCCCGTAATAAGATCTTGAAGGGCAAGCGAATGTAGAGTAAAATTTTTTAGTTTAATATTCAGTCGAATGTACAGTTATTTGCTAAATTTTGAATTTGATATAGGGAGTTTAAAAACAGCGTTTTTTTTTTAATTTACTGATACATTTTTTTTCATCTTATCTTGTATGTTATTGTAACAACTTAATCGTTAGTTTTAATTTGTTTAAATTCCTAATTACCATGAAAAAATAATTGTTAAGTAAAAAAAAAACTTCATCTCTCCAAAGACCATGACGACTAAAGTCACGACCATTATTCAATTCATAAATAATAAATTGCACGTGACAGTGCCCAAATCTATCCGTGAGAAAGTGTTGGAATAGACAAGAGATTCAATATTCCTTACCAACCCTTAGTTTAGGATCTATTGTGATTTGCTCTCACGTGGTCTCTTAGATACGTCTATTTGTCTATGCTCGATGGGATAGTGAACCTGTTTGTAGTGTAACCCTTTTCATATTTACTTTAGCTTAGATTATAGTGTCAGACGTTCGAAACATTTTGTTTGCTGTTACAGTAACTTTACTGTCTGTACGTTTGTTCTGGTGTTATTATAACTGCGCTTTGTTTATCTTATCTTGTTATTCGTGGGTTATCATCAGTGATGCTTACTTCTCCTTAAGTAGAGACTTGACAGCTCTCTGTCTTCTTGATTTTTTATGGGTTTCAAAGATTTAGACTTGGAAGTATAACAATGATAATATTCAATCCAGCTATGTACATAAATTTAAAACAAAACCGATTGTGTATGATTGTAATAATGATTGTGTTTACGTCACCGCTGAATTAGATAACACATAGAATTATTATCAGTTATGTTTATACTTAACAGGAATTAGCTTATTTATCAAACGAATTTAATTTGTTTTTCCTATAAAGAAAGTAATTGTAAATTGTATCTTAAAAAAATATTTGGAATTTTGTACGCCCAATAATAAGATTTATACTTCGTTTTCAAATAGTTTACAGATTATAAAAGAAAGACAAATAATTTATTTTTAACATAATGATATATGTTAACACAACAAGATAACGTAAAAAAAACCATAACAATGTTTAAATTAATTAAATTTAGTTAAAGAACTAAAAACTTCATAGATCAAATGTTTATAACTGGTGTTTGACATAAATAATTCAAAAATAAGGAGGGTATCTTTGAAATGAATAGAAACCCTGTATTGTTCTTTATGCCTTTTATTAAGTAGACCAACAAAACAATTTATGTCCATACATTACGATAATTTTGGGTCACTCCGGTCACACGGGTCTCCTCTTAGTGTATTTATTATCTTTGAGTATATTGCAAATTAATTTAATGTAGCTTATGAATTTATGTTAAGTCTGTTTTTATCATAGTGCGTAATGATCCTTATTAGTGGCCCCTTTTATCACCAGGAACTCATTATTTTCAATTGTAGCGTGAATTATTATCAACAGGTCATCGTATGCATTTTTTATTCAGCATTTGGATGTATTATCTTTCAATGTTTGTTGAATTTAGTCATTCCTTTCATAAACAAATTACGTAAATTAGTGAATGACACAGTTTATTTTATCTGCACCAAATATAGCGATGATATTAGTGCGGTTTTAACTTAATAATTGCCTAAGTGACACTTTTACTGTGACTCTTTTGAAGTATTTATTATAAAATACTCAACTGCTTGTGGTACGTGTTTTTTACTAATAAAGTAAGTAATCTTACTTGTGGAATACAAATCACGTCTGTTTTCGACCTCACACAGAAATTCAATCCTGTTTAGGGTTTAATTTCTAGTCCCCATAAACAGTGATCATTTACTCTATTATCCTCTGCTATTTCAGTATCATTCATGCTATAAATATAATAGGTTTTATATAGGTTTAAATAGCTCCATTTTACTCTGGGTTCAGCAAAATTACGATCATTACTTCCATATGATTGCACGGTATAGTGTTACGGCAAGCCTTCAGGGCGACCACGGGCATGTTTTCGTTCTCATGACGCTGTGTCCGGTGTAAAGTTACGTTTACTATGTCATACAACACTCACAACCGCATGGTTTTTGCGTTGGAGGAGTCGCCAAAATCTAGATGTCTCCGGACTTTCAGAGACAAAAAAAGTTTAGGTTTTGGTCAGTATTGAAAGCGGGGAAATTATTGTGTTGGTACATTTTGTATAGAATCTAAAAAAACAATATCATTTTGCAATATATTAGTGCAAGCTTCTAGAAGATATTTCTGCTCTGTCACAGATCAGTAAAGTTAAAGTGTGCAAAGTATTGTGTTAGCGCAAGATTTTAATAGTATCCTGCGGTAACAATATGAAAGTAGTGCAAGATGTATAAGAGATTTTACTTATTAGTTTTCACTAGACTAGCTCTGTCTGTTGCCGGCGAATGTATTTGTTGAACGTTTATTTGTTCTAAAATATCTGTAACAATTTCTTTTGAAAAATTCAATGGACGTCAAAGTATTTATCTACACTTGGAATTTTAATAGTCTTTGCTGTTGGTGTTCATGCCCCTAGAATATCGTTAAGTGTGAAAATATAGAGACTAATCCGTTACGTCACCGACTAATACAAGACCGGACTGACCTATCGTCAGTCCGGTCTTGTATTAGTCGGCGTAGCTTTATACTCATTCTTGTAAAGAATATTTTTGATAATACATGCCAGTCCGGTTACTTTCATAAGTCTCACCTAGGTCATAAGTATTCCCTAAAAGCTTTTATGTACATTATAGCACATATAATCAACAATCAGTGTGTATATAAACCATCCCACAGGATCCGGCGGTCTTGCTTGTATGACTCATACGCAATTGCAGTTTTTTTTGTCTCCCACCATGCGGTTCTGGAATGCCGTCCTTGTCAGTAGATTGTGATTCTGGTTCTCTGCAGACTGAAACAACCACTATATATTAGTAGAAAGTAGCTATATATCGTTTAAAAGTAACTACCTACGTAAGTTATTATTTCCGATGTTTTTAGGATTGGATTTTTGAACATATTTTTAAATATCTTCAAAGTTTAAATTAGATAGTTAAAATATTGGAGTCACAGATTGTTTTTAAGAAAATACAGATATTTTTCGTATTAAAAATCCACAAAGCTTTATACAAAAGGAATTAAAACGGAGAAGACTCCCAAATTCATCTTTGGATCATTATAATATGTAATATCATTATCATATGCATAAAACAAGTTTTTAAATTTAGTGACAGGTATAAGAATTTAGTTGTATTAAATTAATAAAGTAAAAAATTGTTTTTACATTATTAATTTAATAAACCACTTAATGTTGACTTAGTAGATATTAATTTATATCTCAATGACCAATTTTGATATCAGGGTACAGAGTTTGTTTGCAATGTCATTCTCATTTAAGTAAGGAGGGCATGATATATGGCAATTTTAATTGAGGAAACTATATAGATTCAAATTCAATATAGATTCAAACCGTATGTTTAAAATATATAGATAATAATCTCGATAAATCTCCGCTAATAATATTAATATATGCCAATTTTCCTAAATTTGGAAAATTTGTAGATTGTTATGTCTAATTTGCACATTATGATTGTAGTGGGACAAGTTCTGAACCTCATTTTGACACTTGTTTATAATACCTTTATTGACATATGAAGGCGATTTTTTTAACAAAATTGAAGTCGTTACGGTCCTCTGTATAATTTAATTAATGTTAACAGATATTTTTTGATTTCGCAAAAAATAAAAAAAAGATACGAAACTAATATATAAATATTTTGTCAATAAAATCGATAACCCTAATATTACTATGAATGAATTTATCTTTATGTATGAGAATGATGTCTAGACCAGTATCGCCCTCGTCGCGACAGTATGTTATCATGACATCATGGGGATATACACGCTTATAATCTACAATTCGACACATAATTATACGAATTGTAGGAACATATGCCAGTAAAATTTTCGCATGGTTTTATGATTTGAGCTTTTTGTTGGGCGGAATAGACTAACTATGGGTATCAGTAGAGGTTTTATGACATTTATGTGATGAGGTTGTATAGTTCATGTATTTCTGAATTTTCCAGAACTAAAGTATGTATAAACTGGTATTATCATAATTCGTATATTACCTATTCACTATTTGATTAACAGGAGAGAATTCGTCGCTAGTAATTTGACTTATCTTGGGCTGGTTTACACGTGTATAGAGTTTATATTACTATAACTAACCAACATAGCTATATATATTATATATAGTTGTTAAAAATATGGTAGCCGCACCTAGCTCTATGAGGTTATACGAGAATATGAAAGGTTAAAATGTTTAATGTGTTTCTCAAGGGTATAAATTAGTATGCAAAAGTAAAGCGGCATGTGAATACTTACCACCTACATTCTAAGAGGAACTATCATTGAATAGGACACCCATTGAAACAACATGTCTAGATTTTAACATCGTAACCATAGAATTGCTCATTATTGTCTTGTGATCCATAATCCGTGTCTATATAAAATGACTTACACTTATTATTGTTACATACCTGTTACGTATCATCAGAAAACGTGATCTATTATAGGAATTAGTTCTCAAAACAAGCGAGGGATCATGGGAACAGTAACTGGTTGTAAGTAGGTAATAGCATTGCAAAACTTCGCTGCGTCAGGTTTTTGAACGCTAACTTGGCTATAGTCGTAGGTTTAGACTGAGTGTCTACTAGAGATCTACTCGTCATATGTGAGGGAGCGTGGAAATTCCATCAATATGTTTTATTTTTTCTAGCTTAGCTTAGCCTGGTATTGCTGTTATTGATGGCTTTGTAACTTGCTAATCTACTCGCCACTTCGGCACAACTCTGGTTCACCAAAGCTATATTTCATTATGCATTATGATAATTAATTCCCAGCTTTATTAGATGGCGGCAGTGATCGCTTTTAGATGAAGATTATGTTTGTATCTTTATTTGGTATATTTTGTTACAATCTCTTATTATCACACTGCTGGGCATGTTACTGCTCTACCATCTCAGAGTTTACCGCATTGTGCCACGTCCGATCTGGTAAACTTCACAAAAAAAATAGATTTTTTTTCGAGCATCTACGGTTAAGAATCCTGGTACCTACGTGCCAGGATTCTTAACCGTACCAGGATTTAAATCCCGGGCACTGTTTCTGTTACGTGCATATTACAAAATAATTATCATTTTTCATTTGGAAAAATTGTTTAAGTAAACCATCGTAAGCCTAAAACTACATTAAAATTTTTGAAAAAATAAACGTCTACTAACGTAAGTATAGAGTCTGTGTGGTGGCCTAAGCCCTTCTTTACCTATGAGTAAACTAATACCTAGCAAGCGGACTATAATGAGTTGTAATATGGAATTCCTAATCTTTTTCCAAGAACCTGTTGCGTAAAACGCAACGGGTACGGAAGATGGAGAACACGTTTTAACTTTAGAAAGTCGAAAGCGTTAATAAGAGGTCCAAACTGATGCGTAGGGGACATCGGACAGGAAGCACGGCGCATGCGCGAGTTAACAGGACGCTTCCTCGCTAACTTCGGGGTGACTTGATGTGGTGTAGGCGCGGAAGTCGTTGGGTTCGCGAATGGAAATGAATTGCGATTCTTCGGAAAGTTTGTTGTTGACGAGAATTAAAGGATAGTCCCTTTAGAAATAGGGTTTTTAATATTAACGTTGTTAGATATGGTAACATTTAATGTAATTAATATGCTTGTCGGTCAGAATAAAATTAAACATGAGGCGGATCTTAGTCCGCAGGAAAGAAAGTTGCTATAACTTTGTACATGACCTCAGAAGATACTTTAATCATAATATGTATTAGACAAATTATGTACGAGCTTAACGATATGATGAAAAATATAATTAAAAGCGTTTTCTGTCACAAACATATTTTTAGATATGAAATTAGGTTTTTTTTATGAGAATCTCGTTCCTATCAATATTTCATTTTCTTTCTAGTTCCATTTTTTTATTATTTCGCTACGTGGTAGTTACATCTTCGAAGTAAGGTTATTACGGTGTCTTACGTAAAACTATATAAGTATAAAAATATAATAAATGTTACGTCCTCCTCATTTTTTTGCTTCCAGCAACAATCAAGTTATTTTCCGTTTTTGGTCTAATCTCGCTTGTAATCAGCCTACTACAAAAGGGTGTGTGGAAGACAGGTGGAAGTGACCATGGCTGTCCTATTTCCTCAATTTAATTAGAATTTATGCCTTATTACCTCCGTATTCTTGGATAGTGACAATTTAATTGTCATGATTTCCTCATTTCGATGTATATCTTTTCGAACAGGTTGCTGAACCCTTTATCTTTTATCTATCTTTTTGTTCTATAACAATCCAATTCGTCTTTGAAAATGTTCAATTTCTTTAAATATGTCAAATTTACTGGTTAGTTTTAATTGTGCCTTATAATTATTTTCGTATATCGTTGGATATAATATATATTCAACATGATCTTCTGTTTGTTTGTTTGTCTGCGTGGATCAGGATTGGGTCTATACAGAAATTCGGGAAAAAAAGTATCTTAGGTACTAACCGAGATTATCAAATACTTTTGTGTTAAATTTAAAACTAACTGCAACGTTTCTTAGTTCATGATTCGGATTTTAGTTGACGTATTAAGATAAAATATTCAAAATACTTTTAATAATATAACAGTGAAAAACGAATACCCAATCTAGTGCAATAGTTTTTGCTTCGTACCACGATATAAGTAGACAGATAAACAAAAAATCTTAAAGTATATCATGTGATTTTTTCTTTAATATCTCTCCTATATACAGAAATCAACCAGTCGATTTTATCACAAGTATAGATTAGCTTATAATACATAATACAATATTATGTAAGCACTTAAGCTCATACGATTTTTTGGCTAGCGATGTGAAAAAGTTTTATTTATCAACATATCTGATTAGATTTAATGGTATCTGGCATTGCCCTTTAACTTAGCCGGTTCTTAATAAAACATCTTATCGTTATGTGACAGGAAGTAGATATATTTACGATCTCCCGGTATTTTTAAGCTAGGTTACGCCTGTGACTTCACTTATGCTTTCAAACCTTAAGTATTACACCATGCAAGGAAAATAAACTTTTGCCCACCGGATTGTGGAATTGTCATCAATTTCGAATTTATAATATTCTTTTCATATCAGTCGAATGATTTTCTGAATTAAGTTATGCTATTTCCTTTTCTCCTGATAAGGTGTGTATAAAATTACTTGATGATCGGTTGAGTAGTTATGGCGTGAAAGCGTAACAAAGAAACAAATTTATATTCGCGTGGGACAGCTCGACGGGGGAGGTACCACCGCCACCCTTGTAATCTTCCGTGACGCAATTTTTGTATTTTGGTTATCGAAAGTCGTAGTTGTCAGACTGAAGACGCACACTGAAGACAAACATCTCATTTCTCAGGGGTAGCAACTATGCAGTTAACCTCAGATACGATTAGATACCTAATATTGGGTTTGGTCACTAATGTCTATGGGCCGCAGTGGCAATTACCGTCAAATACATTGCATTCTTATTTGCTACATTTTTACGATAAAAATGTTAAGTTGTATAAGTTAGGATAGATTCGTGAGATTGAATATGAAACGACTAAAGCTAGTAATAACTACTAAGTCTTCAGTAACTTCGAACATAATAATATAAACGAACAACGTAGGAAGTATCGATATTCCGCGCAAATGAGTACACACACGCATATGTTTATGTGTACACTTATAATGTATGCATAGCCAGCCCTCCCGCATGGGAAAATAAAAACCATTCGCGCATGTTGAAAATACATCAAAACAACACGTGCTTCGTTCTAAAACAGTGTAGCAGCTAATAAAATGTGTTAAAGCACAGATAAAAATAATACACTCCTCCGGAGAATGGAATATTTTACTATATTTTTTATCTTCTTAGGTTTGATAGTGGACCTCAGGAGTGACAACACATCTTTAGTCAAACTCAAATAGGACTTCAATCGTACATGAGGTGCTTCACAGGTTTTCATAGGTGGTTGTCAGTGTTTATACAGACTAGACTATATGATCGTTTGCCGTTTTTGTGAATATTTGATTAAATATAGTCTCAGTAGAATTGCAGGCAACGTGGGAGCCATGGAGATAACCAAAATTAAAATTCATCATTCATTTAGTTTTCTGTTTGGCAGCATCTTTCGCGTGTTAGACTAGTGTCTTAGGGTATTAACAGCGATCACTTGTTGTTCTAACATACCAACATTTTAACACAATATCTAGTAAAACAACATTTTTTTCAATCAAGAGGTCACAGAATGTATACTATAAGAAAAATGACTTAAATCCTCTCCGGTGTGTTGAACTCTTAGAAACAACACATCCCCAGAACTGGTATGCACAAATATTTGTATAACGCATGTCCCAACTGGGAGAATATAACCCGGAAGATGTCCCAAATGCAAATATGGCCGACGAACAGTCGTGCCCGTCACCTCAGTCATCAGCTGACATTTGGAACTCATCTGTTCGACGAATTTGGAAAAAAACATCCCTTTCCATTCAAATTGGTTTAGCATCCGCCACAAATCCGCTTTTTGTTTTGTTTTATTTGATGCGTGGTAATGAAACTTGGGAGTACCGTTTGAAATGGCGCAGATCGCCAACCTTTGCGGAATTTGATTAGCAAGCGCAGTTTTTGAGCTGTTTTTGAGCAACTTTAATGAGACATCTGGATAACCAGGAGATTTTTGAGTAATGCTAATGAGACATCTGGATGACAGATGATTAATTATATTATAATGGGAGTAGTTTTAGATTTGTTAAAGACTTATTATTCTTCCTTTTATAGATTATCGAAATAATATGCCTACATTTGCGGAATTTAATGGCAGAACAATTTTTATGAACCATTTCTCGATTTGTTTGAGGGTTTTTTTCGCTGATTCTTATAAACTTTTTCGATTTTTGAAATATGTATACGTATTTGCTTAGAGCAGCGGAAATACAGAATTATATAAACTTACACACCTTTGAAGAAAAGAATTAGACGCTGACCTATCCAACAAAAAAGAGCATATGAAATCGACTTTCTTTGTCTATGTATGTTGTCTACACCTGCCCTGTTGCGTCACGGTCCCACTGGAGGGTATGATTTTAGTACCTGATCTTGCATCTCTGTCTCTCCTTACCGGAATTATACAGCCCTCTCATTTCAACGCGTCCCTTACGGGGTTTTTGTGCTCTGCACCCTTATTATGTCCTGCGTGTGCGCTTAGTGTAGGTGTGTAAATGTGTGCAAGCCATTGTTCATGTGTGGGTATGGGAACGGGAATATTTCTTCAGTGTGGTTGTGACTTTCGTGCGTGGTGCGTCTCCATACAATGTGATAGAGTTTTGGCGGGAAAATACATTTAGGGTTTTAGGAAACTAGTGCAATAGCTTTGAGTTTAGTGTAAAAATGTTTTATGGTTTATAATGGAGTGTGTATTGTTGTTGGTGGTGGATCTCGCGTTTCCTTCAGGATAAACCGGCGTGATGTTATATGAGTGAGTTCCTTTGTTTGTTGTTACTAATTTCGTGTTGACAGCTTGTGAGAATTTAAATTTGATTATTTGAGTATAGAATCTTCGTTTTACTGCGGCGACCTTTATTTATGGATCTTCTGGTATCGTGCATCGGGCAGTAGTATTCGGACTACCTATCTTATTATTTTTTTAAAGCATTCTGCATTTGTAGTCCCTTAGCTGAGATCCCGGTGTCTTGGTTGCTATGCTATGTTACTTGGATAGATAGTCTGCGTAACCCGGGATCGAAGCTGAATCGGCGGTTTATTGTGAATTCGGTGAATTCGGGCAGAATTCACAGAGATCCTGTCCGAATTCACGTCCTCAGCGAACTAATCTGAAATCGATAATTAGAACCTATAGACAATATCTGAATTTGTTTATTCGTTAATTTGATCGTCTTAGTTGTGATTTCTCTAAGATTAGATGGGACCGATACAATATAAATGATGTATTAATGAGAAAGTAAGTTAAGATGTTTTGTCACAGACCTTGAAATATAATGAGAGTTGAATATCCGAACCGATGAATATACGCCCACAAAACAGGAATTTAATGTGCTTATTAAATATTTAAAATGTGTTGCAGTGAATTCATTAAGTCTAAATTTTTTGTTCAAAGTCTAGGAAATTGCTTAGCAGATTCTAGATTTGAACTGCTAAAATTATGCTGTTTTAAAGAAGATTAAAAAAAACAAATAATTTGATGTTTACTGTTGCGTTATGGATTCCAATCTGATTGATGATTTACGTATCTCTTTTAAAATTGACTTACACAACCTTAAAAACGAAGCACCTTAAAGGCCATCAAATTACCTCAAAATCCCTTCTTTCGCCGTGGGGTGTAATTGTGACTAAGGCAAAATCATCGTTTTCATCGTTTATAGTCTTATCTCACTTTATTCAGTGTCTTATATTATAATCAAATGTTACCTTTATGTCACATGATTCGTAGGAAGTGACGGCCCAGTGGGATAAGTAAGTTTGTGGTCTTACGGGAGATCCTGAGATCAAAACCCAGGCGAGGGCCTCGGTATTTTCGCAGTTGTTTACGTTGTAGAATTTCATCATGGTTAGTTTAGCGGTGAAGACATTTTGAAGGAATACAGTTCTGAGGAATTGGAAAAAAAATATCAGAAGTGTGTAAAATCTACCAATTGGCATTTGAAAGTCGCGGTGGACCATGTCCTAAATGCGCTTAAATCTAGAGGAGATTCGTGCATAGTAATAATGATGATGACGATGATGATTAACAGTTTCGTTTCCATCTAGAATAACATTGTATTGTAAAGGGAATGCCTTAGAACAGCTATACTCTAAGTGTGTTCCGCGGAACCCTAGGGTTCCATGATACCTCTGTCGGGGTTCCGCAAGAATTTAGAA
>DWNR01001147.1:0-16043 GCA_018250455.1 Polygonus leo
AGAGTCCCGTTTTTACCTTTTTACCTAAAAGGAACTCTACAACCCTAAAAATTATAAAAAAAAAAAAAAACATTTTTTACAACCTAGGAGAACATTTATTTATTTTGCTCGTGTATAATAAAAATATGACATTTAGAAAATAATAAAATATAGAAAATACAGAAATCTTACTACACACATAATATATTATTGCTTAAAATAACTTAATTTGAACTGTATTAAGTTTGCAACTAAACGAGAAAAAGAAGATTACCTGAAATTCATAATTCAGGTGAGTTTAGGTGCACAAAATTATTTTCGTGGCCCCAAACCCAGCAGAGACAATGTAGGCCAAGTTTCTACCAAAGTTTGCAGCGGACTTGAAGTTTCGCTATAGTCTAAGATCCGACGACATAAGTTCTACGTTTATCTGTTTTTAGGTTTTCTTCGTATTCCAAGGATGCCAACGGGACTCTATTACTTAGGGCCGAATTAATAAGGTGAACTCAAGATTGAGACCGATTTGAGTGAGACCGATTTTGTGAACACGGTTAAAGAGATACAGCCCTGTGACAGACGGACAAAGGGACGGGTCGACGGACACGTGAGGGGACGGACGGACAACGAAGTTAAACCGACGTATTCCGGGATAAATTCGGCTTGCCGATTCTTTTTCACTTAAAAAAACTACTTAATGTATATAAATGGAATTTTAATCGCGTACTGCATATATAAATTTTCAAAAATTGAAACTTAAAATACATATAGGTATAAAACCTAATTGACCGTGTCTCGTACTATAAAGACTTGCAAGTATGTACCTGTTCGCGAGATATCTGTAGATCTCGACATTTTGTGTTTAAATTTTGATATCGTACAGAAAACTTCAATGAACCATGAACTTATAATGAAGTTAGGATTCAACTACGATTAGCTACTTATTTCCAGATGTAGATTTTTTCTTTTAATCTAAACGTAGCGATAAGGTAGATAGGGCGCCAGATGATAATTGTCAATGATGATGATGATATTTGCAGCACCAGAGGAGCCGCCTGTGCAAAACAATAAAAACATTAATTAAATCATTATTTATTCTGTTTTTTTTTCAGACGTATAAACGAGCATGTAGTCCAGGTAAGCTAGGCCAGTATGTCAGAACCGTGCCATTTGGCACTCGATACTCTCTGCCTGCCCCGTTAGGGATTTGGCGTGAAGATGTGTGTGCGTGTGTGTGTGTGTGATACTTTTAAATTCAATTCGCTAGAAGTTCAAGCTAGATCAATCAAAACAACTCAACTTTGTGTTCTTATATAAAACAAAGAATAACTATTTAAAACTTGTCTGTTTCCTAGCGTAGAAAAATAGATTCATTGCCTACAATTGATCGTTAATATTATAAAAAAAATCGTTGCCATATACGATGATATACGATGCTTCATACTTTATAATGTGTTTCCTGATACGCCTCTTCCGTATGTCTAATGCAGGTATTTCTTATAATACACTTTATTTCCGATGCATTCGAAGCCATCAACGTATCATTGTGTAGCCAATCATTGATCATTCAATCAAGTCAGTTCTATCGTTGATTAGGTACTCTACTTTCATTCGTTCCCACTACTCTTTTCCTTTAAAAAAGTAGGTACTCCTAAAGTGAGTAAACTACCTACTTTTAAAATGGTAATAAAGGGGAAAAAAGATTATTCTTTTCCCCAACTAACGTATGGAGGTAATATGGAGGTATCGTAAAGGGAATTTAAAATAAAAGATATCATTTACAGTAACAGTATTTTTATTTAATGCAGATCCATCTCGCACTATAGCCGATATTGTACAAAAAATTATAATATCGCTTTTCATTCAATAGATAATGATAGGTAATATATACTCGTATAATATTACACAACTTTCCACACAATTACAATCATAAAACACAAACATTTAAATCATTTTAACTAGTATCCTTCGACTTTTAAGTATTTCTCTTCGTTTATTACTAATTAATATTAATCAATTATGATACATTACAATAAATTGGGCCTACCTAGTATATACGTATGACAAATGCTTTGTAAGGACAAAATTACGTATAATATTCATGAGCACGTTTCCAAATAAATAAATAAACAATATTGCGGTACTTTATTTAAATTAATTTGTATAAAATCGAAAATAGTGATTCTAAAACAAGTGTACCAATTTTAATATCCAATTTTATTAACATTATTCAATGATAAGAAGCTTTATAAATAAGACGTTTACCTATCATCATATTTACAAAATCATTAACAAAAGTTAATTAACAATAAAACTTAGACGAAGATTCTTTCTTAAATCGCAAATCGAATAAAAATTAACTTTAGTAATTCGAGTTCTCGGAGACAAATAAGGAACTTTCTGAGGTAAATCGATAAAATAATTAACATATTAAATAGAAAATGAATTTGGCACTTTAATTCGTTGACAACTAAATAAAATTCGAAAGAATCTCGACCAAATTTTACTCGACTATCCTACATTAAGAAGACAAATTACGTATATGTTTATAGGAATCCAAAAATATTACCACTACTGTATCTTAAAATAAATTATATTATTACTTACTTTAATTAGCTATTCGTATACTGGGCACAACTAGTTTTGATTCTTGTCATTTTTAAGTGACTATAGGTAAGCTATTTCACTAAGAATAAGTTAAGCTATCGACTAATAAATGGAATATTTGTCATTCTAAAGCCATTGCAATTACGTATATAGGTTATCTGGCGTGACGTAAACGTTTTTTAATTGAATTTTTCTAACAAGTGCTCTTAAAACAATAACAAAACAATAATTCCCGAAAAAGAGGACGGGTTTATAAATTATATAAAAATAAAGCTTGGCTTTTAATCAGTGAAATGTAACATTCTTGTTACTAGTAGGTATACATAAATCACATAAGAAACAGTCACACTGCCAACGAATAAACGATAGGTATTAAAATATATTATTCTAGTGAGAATACCGACATACGTCGAAAAGTAAAATAAAATAAATAAAATCTGAATTAAGATATTCAAAAAAAATACAGAAATATTTTTGTTACTCAGCGTGTGAGGAGATCTCTAACCTACTGTGCCAGTGGGTATTCACAAGAATTTTAATATATTTTCTATATGATATGAGTATATAAGTATAACTCGATTAATTCGTTTTATTCAATCGTTTTAGCATATTACTCGTTATTCGATGACAGTGAAACAAAAAACCTAAAACAATAACATAAATTCAACTCGGTCACGCCAGAAGAAATCTATTATATTTTGCCGCTTAGTATAATTATTACGTATATTGTTTTTAAACGTATACACGCATTGTACATCAGATTTCGATTAAAAATTCATACTAGTATCAGTATTTACATAAGATTATATTAATATCGTTTTACACGATCTATGCCATGTTACACTACCTTATGCCATGAGTATCATTCATGTTCACAGAAGCTTATACAAAGAGCCTTATAGGCCATTCGATACGAATTGTATGCCCCACCCTGATCAATGCGACGTTCTTTAAAAATACTTTCCTTGTAAAATGTTTCTATCGTTTGTAGGTAACCACTACTTTGAAAACTTAGCGTCTCGATTTTCATCGAAAAAAATAATTTTTTACACTCTTATGTTACGTATATTGATATGATATTTATACGCAAAAGAAATATCTGTGTGTTTTCGTACGAATATATTTAACTATAGATTAAATCCAATGATTGTTCATGAACTCAGCAAGCATAATGCGGTTTTGAAACGTTTCAACAATCATTTATGCACTAGGCTGAGTGACAATAAGTTTAGAGATTTACTCGCATCGATCCAACTCCGGGTTTTGGCAGATAAACTGCGATTCCGAGTGAGCGATAGTGGGGCACAATTCGCACGATAAATAAAAACACAATTCCATTTGAAGCTCCAGGCTGCGGCGGAGCGGCCGTGTGCCGTGTACCTCAGCAGGCGTTCAAGATTTATACAGGGAGATGCGGAACAATATATCACGGGGCAGAACAACGCGGGAACTCGACCTATTCCTAGTGTGGAACAGCCACCGTACCGATGGCACCGATACCAGATCGACCAACGATAGCGTTACTCGCCACTCCCTACTCCCGGCGCCCATACCCCATACCTGCCCCTGATTCCTACGTTTACATGACTCCACCACATTTTTCTTCGTCCGTTACACAACTTAATGACAGGAGCTAATTAATATTAATCGAAGAGTCTATTTAATATCATTTCCAGATTAACATAACGTATGCATACATAACTCAAGCTAAGCGATAAATAAGCGGACTCCAAAACGTGTATTTTTCATACGAGCTTCATATAATTTATAGTCGACGATGATATCGCGACTGGTTCTTTTATTTGTGAAATAGTGATACGCGGAGTGTGCTCGGTAAGCGTTACTAACGGGAAATTTTGACAATAAATCTTCGGCAGTCGATTGCCTAAGCGTTCGTGTGGGCTGGCACAAAAATTTATTCGACAGTCGAGTTTGATATCTTGATCTCGCGACGTCAAACCGTGTCGAGCGAGTGGAGTAAATCAAGCGGCAATTCGACAATCCAAACAAAACACATTTCATTGCTAACAAAATGTGAGAGATCTCGGAGTCGGAATGCAATCACGGAGCGCGCTCTTAGACATTTCACTCGACACTTGACACTCGACACCTACCCTAGCATCGACTACGGTTTACACGCGACGACCACCTGAAACAAAAGGAAAAGCGAAATTAATTAAAATGCCAATTATAAAAAAACAGCGTGACAGGGACAAATAATCTATTCAAGCGACAATAGACAAGGCTACTCCATGTTGAGGTAACAAATTTACATAACGCCACATTTTCCACGATAATTTAGAATAAAGTATTTAGTCAGCGATAAATACGATAACGTATTCATATGAATAACGAACAAGCAGGTCAGAGATATATTCGCAGCAAATAATAGCTTCTCGAATTTATTTAGGAATCTTAAGCGAGCTAGAATAATATCTCGGAATACGTCGCTGTAAACAAGAACGGGCTAAAATGCAAATAATTTCGCGCAAGCCCCATGGGTATGTAAAACAAACTCAGCATTCTAACAGCTCGGTATTATTTATCGCTTACGCTCACGGAAAGGCGATTTTTTTTTCAGTTTAAGTTAATTTCTAGCGTAATGCGTATTTGATAAAAGGCCGTATCTCTGGCAGGCAGGCTCCGACGAGCCGGGTCTGAAATTAAGATGTAACATGATGCGAGAACGAGCAAGAGCTGCTAGATTTATTGCTATACCACTTTGCATATGCTGATTTACAAAGACTAAGGACATCATATAGAGTTGTAAGGTGTGTTTGAGAGTATATTTAATGTGATTATTTTTCAGTGAGCTGTTCATCTGCTTGAGCTTATTAAGAAAGTTTGATTTAGTGTTTTTGTATTTATTTCGCTCAATGTCAATTTTATAAGATTAAAAAATGTATAAACCGTGTTCCATGGATTTTATATGTGTTTTAGTTTGGATTAATATTTTACAAAAGCTATTGACTAGAGAACTAGTTTTTTCTGTAATGCGTAATTCTCAATTTAAATTGAGACATAATTTTAGTCATCAATCATAACACACTGATTTACTCTGAACTTTCTGATGAGGTTTGCAGTTTGCATTAAAATCAAATTTCATGTTGAGAAATATAGAGTAAAAAATGCCGTATTTAAAAGGCCAGATTTTAAGAGGTGGTTAGCAGTTGAGACAAATCTTTGGCAAAGATTTCTTCAACTCAATAATTAGTTTGGATCAAGAATTAGGTGATATTTATCTTATATCTATGCGCAGAAGTACACTTAAATACACTAGAAACGTATTTACAAGTTCGTTGTAATTTAAAAAGAAGCATTTATACGGTCGAATTGAGTAACCTCCTCCGTTTTTGAAGTCGGTTAAAAAAGAATACACGGATTAAAAATCGCGGAGTACTTTTATTTCCTAAAAAGTTTTCTGAGTAACTGAATGCGTAAACCGGCTTAAAGATAAGTGGCCGCATGAAGAAAAGAATATTTTATTTTCATGTTATTAATTAATTAAATTAAATTTATTTTATCTTATGATGTTGGTATATTAAAAGTTGTTAATTTAATTGTGGTGTTACTAACTCTATTTATCTTGCGGCACAGGTATATTAAATGTATCTATATTGTGGTGTTAGTTACTCTATACAGATCCTCAGTGCTGACGCTCGCGATCCGTCGCGGCGGGCGCGAGCAGGACGACTGTCTGCGATCCACAGTCAGCAGAAAGAAACATAACACATTGCTATATCGCCTTGGATCTTAGTATTAGGAAAATAGCATTTCGGATTTAAATGGCTTTTCAGTGTAAAGCTGTAGCATATTAAACCAGATTTTATAATAGTTTTGAAACAATATTTGAGGTTGACAATTTGTAATATGTACCTTGTTCAAATTTTAAAAGTTGCAATGTATGTTTTTGGTAGCTAGAAATTGAATAAAAGTAAAATAATGAAATACTGTTAATTTGATATAAATATTGAATTTTATAAAATTAAAAACTAAAATCATTAATGAATTAAAGCTAACACATAAAATGTTTAAACGGTTAAGCTACAAGAACCTGTGATAAATAGGTTTTATTAGATAGATTCTTCGTAAGTCAAAGTGGTACAAAGCTTACCTTCCCTCCTCCAGAATGTAATAAAGAAAAAGGACGCCAACCGAATAATTGATACGATTATGTGTTAGTACTACTACGGAGGAGATAAAGGTTGCCTCACACAGACGATTTGAGAAAAAGTCTTTTAAGAATTTCTTGCAAAAAATCTTTTAAGGAAAAGAATTGTGAGTAGAACCTAATCAATATAAAACTCGGGAGATCGTATTTATGCGCTGAGTTATTAATAACGAACTGAATACAATGATTTTGGAAAAAAAAACGAAAATATATCTATACCTATGTCTGGAAGCAAATGCAAATTTTTATAACAAGTCAAATTCCGTTCTAAAACGGATATACTCCCGCCAATGACATAACAGTCTTGGTAACCGAAGCGCGGTCGACAACCTCGGCGGTACATCCTGAATTCTATTCTATTTTAGCTGACCAGTACGAGTACAAGAACAATAGAAGAAGGGCAGGCAACCGCTTCGTCAAGTGGGAGAGCCCATAAATTCAGTAGGACGCGCAATTTGTTGAATTACAGCATGCGCCAGCCAGCCACCGGGCCGACGCAAAATTAGCTCCCACAGAGATAAATTGACGGCGGGCCGCTAAATAAATTATTTGGGAAAACCGAGAAAAAACGGGCGTCTTCCCTTGATAAGGGTTGCGAGCATTCTACCATGGAAATAATGAATATCGATCGCTTTTTCGCAACTTTAAGTACGTTTGTCGAGTGTCGCTTTTATTACGTTCGGTAGCTTCCTCTATCATCATATCTTATACATATACCTATTTATCTGCACGTAAGTCTTTATCACACTAACGTCATATGAAGTCTGTTATGTATAATTAGAATGAATGTTTCCTATTTTTTAAATCGTAAAATTTGTGTGTGCACGCTTTTACAATTTCAGTAATGTGAAGCCCTTAAAGATAAATTGCCCTGATTTATGGTACACTTCTCATAATGACATAATAAATTATGTTAAATTCTTACCGTTAAGAATACAAAGCAACAAGTACCGTCTAATTTACTAATTACAAATGACTATTACTATTACAACAACAGTAAGTTACCTACATTTAAATTCTGATTGAGTGCGGATAAATAATTTTGCACCAATGGAGCTTCATTTAAAGTGCATTGCAATCATTCAATTCTCGCTATCAAATACGCAATCTGAATAAAAAATCAAACGTACACGATCATGAATCATTTGATTTGGAACCTGCTTCTGGAATTTAATCGGCGAATCATCACAATTGGGCATTTAGAATTGTGAATTTTTCTCACGATAAAAAGAGAAATCAAATCATAACAAGCCTCGGAATTTTTATTATGACCACATGTTTTATTCACACCTCCATCACGTTCGATTAATTTAATTTGCAAAAGATTTTTCATATTGAATATTTTTATTCAAGAATCAAACAACATTAAATAACTAGTTTAAGAAGAAATCCTACGAATCACTTTATAATGTTTTTAAAAATAAATTACGCATTTTTATGCGCATTTTTATGCGTAATTTATTTTTAACATAAATTAACGTTTATAAAATACATAATTCCTCTCAAAAAAGGCTAAATAGTAAAAGACACGATTGGGGAGCCATACATGTGTGGCTATTTACCACTTTATTATATTAAGGAATTAGTGAAGTTTTCAAGTTCTCTAGTACATTCCGATGATCACCTCTTGTTTAGTTATAGATATTATTAATAAATTGTAACGCAAGAATTAGTGTGGCGTTAGTAGCTATTTAGAAGATGTATGTAGCAGCCATTAAAACCACATCAAGGTAACCAACACCAACTTAATCGCACAACGTAACAAAATATGCATAGTCTTACGTTACTTTCTATCACAAAGGGTTACCGTACCCTTTCTTTCAGCGAGATTAATCTTAGTTGTATATTCGAGATTTAGCTGGCAATAAGAAAGACATATAGGTGGGCTTACGGAGGGGCGCGAGTGGCAAATTGTCTCAGATTCACCCCCTCTCGCCAAGGATTTTATTACATTCGTTAACGCATATTAGATTAATGTGTAAATACTTTTAATTTGTATGCTAATCGCAAGGAGCTTATAGTAGAATAAGCACGTATTTGAATGCTTTATTTTTCGCAGATTTGATCTGCGAAAAATAAAGCAGAGAAAGTACAAAATTATAATTTGTGAGTGATTTGCGATATGACTAAAAATTATGATCACTGATTTAATGATAAATGAAATAATGAATGATGTTATATCTACCTTTCAGTAGGAAAATAAAGAATCCAAGGAGCATGCGCAGAACAACTGCTGCCCCTCAAGAATGCGTAGTATAATTGTCTCTAGCTTATGCCCTTTGAATCAGAAGGCAGCAATAATTAGCCCTGTAATGAAGTAGAGGCTGGTAAGGCTGCGATGCCTTCAAGGGGACCATCATCCAGGAGATTTTTATGATATGTAAGTAATGTTTTTTTTTATTACTGTAGAAGTAAGAAACGAACCCTAAAATAATAAAATAATAATAGCCCCAACGCGCCAGAAGAAGCTTTCACTTCAAAAATTATGCCTCCTCCACTTAGATCTACATTACATCAAACCAAGTTTAGGAACAGTAAAACAAACTTAGTTCTAACCCGACTTGCAAGACCATTACTATACGAATAAATTTTAATATAAGCTTACTAATTTGATGGAGTATTTGGTTTTGAAATCGATAAAAAATTATATCCTTCTTCTTACACAAAAATGGGATTACCATTGTATTATCAATGTAATTTCTGAGTATTTCTTGCCTCTGTTACAGAATTTGGATGCCATTTTTGAACCAACGTGGTATGGCCCCACCCTTATCCACCCCGCATACCTGTGCGGCTATTAATTCATCCCCACTCGACATGCGGGCCCTACCTGACGTATGTTACCCTACAAGTAAGCGTTATTATTATCATTTGATATTGAACTTTTTTTCGATACTGATTGATCTTATTTCTATTTGCAGGAACCCAGACGTCAAGAGTTATGGATGTTTCTTTTGAACTTGATTTTACACTCAAGTTATAAGTTGATAATTTCTGACTTTTTATTTCAGGAAATTAAACGTTTACGTTAGTATTTTCGTTTACTTATCTTTTAACAAACGTTAGTTATTACTAAACGCTCACTAAACGGCGAATTGTGTAGATGCTACCTAGTCAATTTATAAAATTTAAGAGCTGCTTGGTTCGGTTGTTCTTCATTCGCATAACAGTTCTTCATCGGTCGTTGGTGAAGACCATTTTAATTGAAAAGCATTCGTTAAACTCGATAAAACTTTTAAGGTCACTTTGGGAACATTCGTTAGAATTAAATAATTTAATTTAAAATAATTTATATCTGGTGAAGTGTGCTCAAAGTTTTTTGGTCTCATTATTGGTCGCAGATTAATCATCATAATTGGAGACCTGAAGCCGATATCCCAATGTGAATTGTTTGTTACCAGTACCCAACAAATAAACAGTGGTATAACTGTTACTGATTTTACACTACCGTTTCATAACGTTACTAGCTAGACACAGATATACGAGCAAACAATCAAACAATCAATCGACCCTTGATTGATGTGACCGTCGTCTGCGCACATTTGTAACGGGGAAGTCGTATTGCTCACCAAGAATATATTATCGTTTGACTTCTACGTCTAGAGGAATGTGACCACAATCTCTATGGTCACTTATATAAGCGCTGTTATGTAAGTGCGTGCACGAAAGAATAAGACTTACACTTAGTATAGTCATAATTGCGTAAAATCATCCAATGGTATTTGCATGGTAAATAGATATCTTTCAAATAATACATACTACAAGATGGTTGCAATATGCTAGAACTCGTGTAGTTTGACCTGAAAGGTACCACCGTTGCCCCTATAATCCTACGTGAAGCAACTTTTGCGTTTCGGTTTTCGAAAGACTTGGTTGCCGGCTATACTTACACATGGGGCAAACATCGTAAGGGCCGTATTAAAAAAGTTAACTCAATATTGAGATCGATCTTAAGAGCGGTTTAAGTACTAGAAAATCGAGGGAAAGCCGCACTTAAGATCGATATTAATCTTGAGTTCACTTTATTAATACGAACCTTAGTCCTTAGGGTTAGTAACTCATCTATTGCCAACCGCAGATACGATTTGTTCATACTTGGGTCGATAACAAATTTCTATAGGCGGCAGTGACCACTTCGATCAGGTAGTCATGCTCGTTTGCTACTTTTACACTTTAAAAACCCATTTTCGAGGTAAGTTTTAGTGGTATAAAAGTTAGAATCATGCATAATACATACATTCACACATAAATAAATCGTCCAGTTGATTGATGTGACGTCGCATGCGCACATTTGTTTGAATCTACACTATGAGGAATGTGACTGGCTTGCTGTGAAAGTGGAAGTCGTTGACGTGGATTATAAGAATACCTACATAACGTGTGCCCATAGTATAACTTATGCATTCGGTTTTTTTAACAAACGAAAAATAACTGTTACTTGGTAATAATGATTAATAACAGTAATTAATTGCTAACTATGAATAACTCATAATAAATTTAAAATTGTTGTTGTGTTTTTTGAAGACATTTTTGTATGTGCCCTTAGTTAGATAGGTACTGAGGTATTTTATACATTATAATCTACACATCATAATTACCAACATTTGTGCCAATTTATATCTGTGCAAATACAAAAATAAAATTACAAGGATTTGCAAGTTAAAAGCGTGTAGAGAAACCTATAATTATTTCGTTTGAATGTTTTTATGAGGTTTAAATCCGGTAGCTAATGCATGGAAATAATTTAATCAACCTTAAGTGTGTTGTTTCATTCATGCTTAATTATTAAAACATTATGATAATAGATTTAATGATTTAATGGCTGAATAAATCGGAAATCAGTATCATTAATAGTTTTTTCGTTTCTTTTAAGCGACTTTGAAAAAGATAGCGATTCCCATTTAAACTGATTTTATTACGTTAATAACAAACAGTTATCCGCTATTTTCGTCGATTATGAATCTTTATTGGTTGGAGGGTAATCCTTTATAAAGAGTAGAAAATGCACCTATAACTATCTATACAAAATTGAATATGAGGGTTATTGAGTATTTCATTTTTTATAAATATATTTGCAATTGGGATCTCTAGTAAGTATAGTTTAAGTATGTATAACGAACTTCGCGATATAACAATAATTTTAATATGAAGTGTCTAGATTTTATTTGTCACCAAGGCAGCATTTTGATTGAGGCCAGCACATTTTTGTAGGTATGATATTCCATTGTAGTATGTAATTTTAAAAATAATTAATACATTTTTACTATTTTAAATGCGTACACAAAAAATGTATATTATGCAAAAAATATTTATATTAAAAAAGGGTACAGAAAAAGGCTTTCCGCGTTGAATTTCGATCCGCCCCCGCTCGACACATTAATCAGGATTTTGGACGGGCGAAGCTAAAATTTTGAGCGGTTTAAGCTGGGCGTAAATTTCGCGAAACATGACACAATGGAAAAAATCCGACCAAAAGTTACCTACTTCAAATATTTGGCTTGCACTCGTATCACATAAATGTTGTGGAAAAATTTTATTTGATGTTTATTTAGGTTACGTTTCGTTTTGAGTTCGGTAAAACCTGAGAAACTTGAACCATGATTATTGCGTTGTCTACCTACAACAAATTAAACGATTTTGTCGTATGTGTATAAGTACTCAACCAATTATAGTCATCATGTTTAACATTGCTGGCATGAGAGGACCCAAGATTGATCCCAATTGGATCCGAAAGATTTGTATATTGGTAATTTTTAATCTACTTTTCTGCAAAAGTTAAAGAAGTTTGAAAAAAATACTTGATGAAAATGCTTCTCATTTTTAGAGGACTTTCATGCATAGTACCTAGTAGGCAAATACATCAGATCTATTTCTAATAACCTTCACGGTGTACATTTATTATGGACTTTTTATTCATAGACAGAGGTAGGGCCAGGGTATCTAAATTAATGAAAAATATCTAAGAAAATAACTACAGCGAAAGATAACATAACGAAGCACGTCTTTACCACCCCTCGATAACACATGTTTCGAGATCTATTTTTTAGACACTGAAACTGTTAGCACACTCACGATCGTTTGTCGCCACACTGAACTTTCACACTATACAGATTAATTTTATTTTTGGACACGACTTATACGAACGCACGTCCTTAATCTTTTCTTTCTTTTTCCTCGCTATTTATTTCCGTAACACTTAGTAATGTGTCACCATTAGACCGACTATGTGAGGGCTGCACCGGACGACTATTTTCGGTTCAAGCATTAGGTTAATTCCTACACGGACTTGGAAATACTCGTAGGTATATAAAAGATCTGCTTTACATGCGTATCGCGGTTCCAGTAAATGCTATGCATGTTCTGTATTTAGGTACAACAACATTAGTACAATTAAATAGGATTTTGCAAGGATTTGAATTTTTCATTTAGATCGGTAATTAGGTACGTGGATTATTACACAGGGTACTTTTTATCCTTGTAAATATCCATACACATCTACAATTCATAAATGTCAGTATTTAAAGAAAATTTATAAATATATCTTGTTTAAAAAACATGTATTTTTTGTATATTTTAAACAAGACGAACGTCTGTATAAAATCAATTTCAATACAATAAATATAAATAACGGGTGACTTTTGCAGTCACCTCACTGATGAGTAACGGCTATATTAGAATTTCTTCAAAATAAACAAACAGATACTACGTAAATTTTCAGAAGTACATTAAACGTCGACACAATGGAGAAGAATATTTAAGTGTACGCCGACTTGAAATATTGTTCAGTGCTTGAAAGCGCGCAAAGAAAAAAAAAATTAGAAAAATATTTTGTTGCCAAATATTGAAACGAGAAAAACTATTTAATCCGAGAAGTTTTGTAGGTTGGTACGATGGTATAAATCAGTGGGTTGTCGGCGTCGATGCCAAAGAAATAAGATGAGATTGAGTTGGCACCACTGCAATTTATACAGCGGCTTCGTATGCATAATCTGTCATAGTTGGTGCACAAGTGATACCATCTACTGGAGGTGTAGGCTATTAATTTTATGAATAATCCGTTACTTGTAATAAATATCTTTCGTTTAATGTTTATTTCTATTTTGCCTACTTTTAGTTAAAGCGCTGTTTCCGCCGATGTGTGAAGTGTGGTAAAAGTACCTACGTACTTCTACGACTTAGTTTTATCGATCAATGTAATACGACGTAAAGGACTTCGATTTGAATTAGGGATGTACAACTTCATGGTTATAATTATGTACTTGATTTGATCCTGTTAACTGACATGTGTACATGGGATAATATGGGTACGATAGAATAGTGAGAAATTGAAATTTGATTACGGGCTTAGGATTGTCACGGACATTCCTGAGTCAGTAATCAAATCTCTTTATAATATTTTATTACTTAATGACGTTAATATACGTTCATAATTATTTTATACAACGTAGGGACTATTGACATTAACTCAAATCTAATTAATCCAAATCAAATCCAATAACTAGTCTGCATAATTCAAGAGCTAAAGAACTGCATAATTCAATAGCAAAGATATATAATTAACTTTTATGTTGTGTCTGAATACCTACCTATTTGTACACAATTTTCGGCGATGAAATTAAACGCAATGGCTGCCAAAATTAGAACTATTTACGTGCCAAGTGAAATACTTTTTAGAAAACCGTATTTCACTCGCCATATAAATGTATGCGTGGTTTTAATTCAAGTTTTTGGTATGGTGTAAGGTCATTTTAAGATAACTAGAGAAAATATGAGTATAAGTTGACTGGTTGTCCTGAAAGGGACTCGGGTTCAAATTCCCGGTTCGAAATCGTCTAATTTGTCAAATTTCGTGCTCATTTAAATTTTGAAGTCTGATTACCTATTTATTTTCAACGTCAAGTAGAAACCTTCACACCTGAGGAACTATAAAAACCGTGTCCAATAGTGGGGTTGTATCACAACGTTACAACGTTAACGTTCTGGAGCATCTAATAATGAAGGCAAAACTTTCTGAAACATACATTTTCTAAAGATGAAATTTTCGAATTTGAATTTTAGCTAAATTTACAGAATTTTTGGATTTATTCCCCCGCAATTTCTGAACAAGGGCAAAACATAATCTCACAGAGAATCTGTAGGAGAGCAAAAAAATAAACAATTTCTCGGTGAGTAGATTACTCCTGGGACGTGATCTTTATTGCTACGAATCACGTGATCTCACAATAAACTATTTTTCATCACGGTTATTTAGTGAAGCGCTGTGTTCACACTTTTTATTTTTTCCCTCTATTTCCTAAGAAAAATAACAATCGTGACTATAGATCAACGTCAGCGGCGCTCGTTACCGAAATCACGTTTATCATAGATCACATTTGTCTAAGGCTTTAGTTATTAACCCTGTTGGTAAGATCGTAACTGCTTAATTTTTGGCAATGGATTTTAAACCATTTTCCTATGATGTAAAGGATCAATTTCTTCTGTAAGGAAAAGAGTAGTAAAGCAAAATTTTAAGGAAGGCAGGCAGAAGAGTCGCGAGCCACACACGACGAGCGAGCGAAGCCGGGACGCGGGGTGAGTTATGTGACCGCGATATATAATATTTATGAAATATGCTTCATAGTTCGTAAAACCTAGCTTGGTTTCGGGAGATAGGTAAAGAATTGTCTCCTAAACTTATACTTCAGGCGGTTAAATTTCCTAGAGCTTCGGTTAAAAATACTGCCTCGGGTTCTAAAATATGTACTACTTATTTAAAGTTTCCTGTTAAATTATACAAAAATCTCGTTTTCTGGTTATTAAGAAACTGTAACGAAAAATAAAAAGATAAAATTTACGCGGCATTGTCTACTTTATCTACAAAAATGATACTGCGACGACGTAATGATATAAAGCGTACATTATATTACGTATGATATAGAAAGCAGAATATAAAATCTTTGTTTACATCTATTATTCCTGCTTCGCCGTAATGAGATTCAATGCGCGATTAACTTAATTATGATTGCATAGGACTGAAGTGTTGTTGAATACATTAACACACACATGGATTTAATTATAAAGCCGATGAAATTTAGTATATGAATGGAAGGCATAAATTATATCTAATAGTCAAGTAATGGTAGCTACTTTTCATTGTCAATTTTTAACTTTAAAACACATGAGAAAAGACTGTTATCATGTAGGTAATACAGATGGACACAGGTGGTACTAAAAGGTGGTAGAACTCATGTAGTTCGACCGGGGAGTTACCACCGCCACCCTCATAATCCTCCGTGAAGCAATTTATTGT
>DWNR01001148.1:0-16038 GCA_018250455.1 Polygonus leo
CGGAGAGACATAGAGTCCCTCTGCATATTCTATAGACTGTACAATGGTGAGTGCTTTTGGGAACTGTTCGACTGGATGCCTACGTAACCTTTCCCTAATCGCCGCACTCGCCAAAGGATGAAGTTTCATCCACCATCCTCAGCAGTTCGGATTGCGCGTTCCTTTTTACCACGCGATGTGAATGTGATTTCAGATGTAGAATGAGGTTCCTCCCGAGTAACCCAGGTTCCCAGAGCGCTATGACATGGGGTTCTTCAAAAAAGGTGCAAAAAGAGCACTCCTTCAAAGACGGCGATGCATTGGCGACTCGTCTGGTATTGCAAATGTCCATAGGCGACAGTGAACACTTGAACCATCAGGTGGCTTGTCTTAAGGCTAAAACCTAAAAAATATTCATACCGTAACATTTTACTTGGGAACAATATAATGTTTTGTTAATAGGCAGTAGAATCTGAACATCTGGCACGTCAATTTCCCAAGTGTAGTAGATGTTTTGTCAGAAATTCGTAGTTACATTTGGACGGTTGCACACCATCTCAAGAGGGATTAGCAATGCATTTATGGCCAGCAGTTAAATAGCTACACTAAACAACGACCACTACCTGAACTAATACTGATTAGTCTGTGTAGAGGTAGAGAGATAAGAGAAGCATCTTGTACTAAGTAAATCTTATCATTGGCCCCTTAAGTAATACTAAATAATTAGTGAATACTAACTGCATAAAAAAAAAACCGGCCAAGTTTTTTTTTTCGAATGTATAGTTGCTGTTGGCCCTAAATGGCCTTTACAGCTCCCACCGGCCAAGTGCGTTCCGTACCATTATATATAACCAACTGCAAAAACAACACGTTTGTTGTATGAGAGCCTCACTAAAACATTGATTTAATTCTGTTTATGTTGTTATAGCGTCAACAGAAATGCATCATCTGTGAAACTTTCAACCGTATAGCTATCACAGTTCATGATTTAGAACCTAGTTATAGACACGCGTAGAGACAGATAGACAGCGGACTCTTAGTAATAGGCTCCCGTTTTTATTCATTGAGTACGGAACTCTAAAAACGTGTAAAGTTATTATTGTTTTGGTTACGTAGCGGCGTGGTGCCTGCTATGCTTACGTGGCGATAATGACCACCACAATTAAGTATACTACATGCCTGCTGACGCTTTTATACAATGAAAATACTGTTTATTACTAATATTCATACGACTACTAACAAGAGCACACTGACATTCCCCTGGTACATTTTCGAGGCTTGTTATACAGACATAAATGCACATGGAATTTTTACAAGAACATTTTATAATAACTTACAAAACATAATTTATTTGCTTTACGATTATTTTCGAGTACCAATTTTAAATAGCAAAATCTAATGAAACGATAGGAGTAGTACATACTTTATATTTATTTATGTTTTAAGTATATATGTAATTATGTAACGTTAAACTTAACACTGGGTCTATCCTATTTTGACAGATAGATCAGTGCTATAACTATGTTATAATATATGGTTGTTAAAATGTGAAGTAAGAATTCAATTAGCTATTTTAACAACTAGTAAGGGATACATAGGTTATTGAAACCGGTCATAAGTGTGGGTAACTCTAGCAATAAATATTATCCTTAATCAATAGGTGTAATGTTGGTAATTACGATGAATTAATTATAAGTGCCTTAACTAATCATGCGGAAAGGAGACACTCGGTTTTATAAGTACCTATGATGGCGGCACAATGTTCCCACGCATTACACTTTTGAAATTACGTAATGGAGACAAGCTTTTGTTCCCAAAACCAATTTTAGCATGCCTACTTAACTGCAATTAAAACCTCTTTGTGTGACTAAGTATTACAACAAATTGAACATGATAGATAATGTTTTTTATAGTATAAAGTTAGTATTTTATACAATAAGTATGAAATTACGAAAACTACTTGACCTATGAAGCTGAAATTGAATAGGTAGGTATTTTTATTGATATGGCCAGCGAAAGAAGTAATAAAATTCTACGAGTTGTAATATAATACAATCTTGTAATTTTCACATCACACATACGCGCACAGACACACACAGAACGAATCGTAACGTTGTTTTATATCGATTATGTTTTATAGATTGCCTAGGACCGTTAAAAATTTGAATAGCTAAACATCCGCTGAATCTCGTTCTTGGCCGCTATTCAGGCAGACGGTTTTGAAAGCTGTGTGACGACTACGTTAAAGCGTTTAACGAGCCGCTATGTGCCTCGTCTTCAACAGGATACAACCTTAAATATTTCCGTTGACACTTGTGTGAGGTCTCAACTACAATTTCAAGTAAGTGGTTAAGTACGCTTGACGTCTTATTGCAGTGACAGTCGACTATAATTTCCTATTGTACTGTTCAAAGCTTTGCCGCAGTTATGCAACGACAACAGTTATTTATTCTGCATAGAGTAGATAAATTATTATAAGACCACCTTTTGTGCTAACCATATTAATCATATTATGTTGGCACAAAAGGTTTATCATTTAATAATTGCCAGACGGGCTTAGGTAGAAATGGAGAAAGAAAATACAATGGTGGTGTCAATTTGTATGTTATACACGGTACCCTGTTAAGTAGAGGTCACTTGTTTTATAGTGAATTGAGGCGTCAGCACCCATAAGGCTTATACACATATAATAACACATACACGCCTACAATATAAGCATAATACTAATGTTTAAAGTTGAGAATATTGCTTACACTGGAATAAGCCAAAGATTTAACGTTATACTTGCATTTATTGAATAAGGATATACACTACGTTTTCCGGAAAAATGCATATCATCATCATCATGGATGACGTCGGTGTATTTTTTAATTAATAAATTATACATGGTCAAATGGAAAATGCGCTATAAATTCCCAGAGACGTTAGCGATGTCATCATTATTAGCAACAATCGATCGTTTAATGATTTGTTACAAAGATTGTACCTATATCATTGTACTAAACCAAATCATAATTAGCAATCGGTTGCCTAATGATTTTCCACAAAGATTGTACCTATATCTTTGTACAGGGCCGAACCGTAGTCATATAAATATATACTTAGGTATTGTATACAATACAAGGTATGTATACAATCCGTCGTGGATAGCTAGTTGAAGCATTGCTTTATTCTGCTATGTAGTTCTTGGCAGAAGAGCTACGAGCAAATGAAAAAGCGCCTAGAGATGGCGTCGTTCGTTGACCTGGTAAATGTTTACTGTCCTTGGACGGCGGCCGCGTCCGGAGTGACGTCACCTCGGAGGTGCCAATGGGTTTCAGTACAGCACGAACCCTGATACCAGTCGTCTTGAACACTAGATGACTTAGAACGTGGTTAGGCCATTCGTAATCTTATAAATAAGTTAAAATATTTGTTAAATTGTTCTCTGTTGAATATAATGCTTTATACAGTTGAATTCGCTTATCATTAATAGAAATGTATGTATATTTGTTAAAGACTTACTAATTACCAAATATAAACCAAACTTATCTATTTTAAACAACTTAAACTACAAACTATATCATAAAAAATTCTCACGTTATGTTAACGTTAATGACTAAAATACAGACGTAACTGATGTAGACATACGGGCATAAAATCATGCAGTTTTGGACAAAATTGTAGATTACAAAAAGATATCGTTAATTAAAAATACTGTCCCCGAACGCCGTAATGAGGTCATTGACTTCCAACAGTTCCAACATCTGAGTGCTACGTTGAATGAGAACGCACGAATTTAAGCAAATACAATAGTGACGTAACGTCACTCGTCTTGTATTAATAAACCTATTAAAACTAAACTGGATCTAACAACTTAACTTCGTTAAATGATGGGTGTGGCCAGTGGTCTAATTTAACGGCTGAACCATATCATTTGCTTTGACGGTTCAACAAGTGTAACTTAGCTACGTTTTATTGATGAAAACTCAAAAGAACACATTTTTTTAAGTTAAATAACAGTCGTAATAAATTATTTCTAGTAGTTACAAATATATTCTGAATATGTCGTTAATGATAAGTAGACTAAAGTATCTAATACCTAATTGTCTTTCTTATGCTGCTCTTTTTCTCTTTTACAATACTTGAAATATGTTAATACTTACTTATTGAATTCCGAAGCTATTACATGGGTTGAATTAATATCAAGGCATGGGAAATAGTAATTAATACGTAAACGCTATACATTGAACAGCTAAGCGATGTGCTCGTAGATATAAAAACATTCCTATCGTTGAAGTTGGCAGTACAATAAGCGAATTAATGTAGGGTTTTGCCGTATCGGGGGCTCGCAGTCGATAGTGCGGAGCGGGTTGGATTCTGGTACTTCCACATAGTTGTGTAGACTCGCGACGGCTCACACAGTTTTTGCGAGCAAGCAGTAACGAAGGTCGGTCGAGGCGAGCCACGAGCATCCACGAGCGATCTAGCATTCCAGCGGCTATGAATGAATAGTGGCTCGACTGGTCCAATGGCGCATACTAAACGACTTCGGATTAATTTGACAACAAACATTTAAGTTGGCGAAAACCGGAATGAGCTCCAGCACCCGCCCCGTGGGAACGAGCGACGCGTCATTGTCTCCGTTGATTGTGTGATCGACGCACTCATGTTGTATTGACGGATTGCTCTCCGTCCGAGCTTTTTGTACTTTTGAGTGCGTGCTCAAACGACTTATTTACTACGCAATATTTGCTAAATTATACCCACATTACTTCTTTGTAATATTCATTGTATTACGTATCATTAAGTTGATGAAGAGCATGCATGCCATGGTTAATGCTTAGTTATTTTATTAAACGAACAGTTATTAGTATTATAGGCACTATAAATCTTTAGTATGTCTGCATGGCTAGATTAGTTTTAGTGGCTAGAAAATTATTTTCGCGGAAACTTATAGTTAATCTTAAGTTATTCAAACATTTTCAAGAGCGTGTATATTGTCACGTAAACCGGCCCGTGCTGTTTTCAAATCATTGCTTTTTAGTTTTTGATTTGTCAATCCATGGTTGGAGAGAGATTAGCAAGATTATCAACGGTTACCAAACCTGCTACGTGGCTAGGTTCTAAATACTCGAGTGTGGTAAAGGACTTTTATTATTAGAAGCGTTCTATGTTACCGCTATCTTACTAGTGATTTTGAAGTTGTTTTTGCGAGCGATAGTGATCCACTGATGATTTTGAATCGATGTAGTTGCGCACACGTGACGATTACATTGCGTGCTTGCGACCCAACCGTTACGTATTTTTAAATATATCGTACTCAGATGGTGTATAATTATACCTATTTAGTACTCTTCAGATATCCCTTGATTTCTTAAATCGCTATCAAATGTAACATGTATTTTTGAATCCATTGTAAAAATCAAGTATTTTAGTTCTTGCTATCCTAAAATATCTATCCATAAATGCACACTTATTCTTTAATTCTTGTACAGTACGAAATAATCACTTTTGTGTAATTGACTAATCCACGAAGGATTCGCCCGAAATTTTTGGAATTTACTTATTCGTTTACGTGATTTGTGTTCAAATAGCAAATCTTAGTGTTTCCTTGTCGGAATCCAATGTGTCTGACTGTATGATGCCTATTTTTCAAAACGCAACGATTACGCTGCGTGCACGTTGTCGCTGCACAAATGTTGGATAAAAGTAGTCTTGGAAGTACCTACTATCACATGTGTGATTCACTGAAATCAAAAATCTTAGTATTTATTATCTTGGTTGGTTGGTTCCAGAATTTCATTTACAAAGGTAGCGGAAGTAATTAAGTTTATCCCAGGTTTGCCAATTTTTAGGAGAGTTAACGTAGAGTAAGTAGGGAAGTTTAATTTTTGTTTGACAATGACACAATGACAAACAATACGTGATAACTCCCTTATTTCAGTCTCTTAGACGTGTAAGTAAAAGTAGCCTACTAAATCTGAATATTTGATGACAGTGATTGATTGATCAAGTAGTAACGCCCAGTATTCTTCTGCAGATTTCTGAACAAGAATTGACCTAGAAAAGATGCTATAAATAGAAATATTATAGTATAGGAATATTTTCAAAATAATAACCTATTATATAGAAGAAAACTTACGTCAATTTAATTACACATAACAACAATAGTTTTTGCTACAATGGAATTGTTCTAAATTTTATAAACAGAACTGGTTGTAAATTGGTTCAATGTGGTATAATTAATGAGGTATAGGTTAATATCAGACTAAGTGGTTTAATCTGTATATGGCTCTCCTGTTGTTGTTTTTAAGCAATTTCTGTTTTTGTAGAGGAGCGCTGTCAGATTGTGGTGGTACAATCCGAGTAGCAAAGCTTCTATTGTCAACCTCACGACTTTACTTTTGAGATTGATTAAAGATATTCATAGGCGGCAATGGCCACTTACCTTTAGGTTGACTGTATGTTGGTTTGGTACTTCTAATATATACATATAATACTTCAAATGTATGTCGTTGTTGCTGAATGGAAACAGGTCATTGTACTTAAATTTTATGTAAAAAAAAGAGCGGATATTTGAAAGTAGTTATAGAACAAAACACAAGGTTACTAAATATACTTTGCAACCTTATATAACGTACTTTTTATGTACGATTTTTTATTTAATTTGGATCATATGAATGACTAGCTGACTCGGCAAACGTTGTTCCGCCGTATAAATTAAAATACTAAAATCGCATTTAAAATAGAAATTGATGGTAGGGTGAAAATTTAGAGTCATAGGTATTTTTGATACCAAATCATAAAGCGATAAAAGACAAAAAAATAAACTAAAAAACGTTTTTTTTATATGATAGGGCCATAAAAATAGCCTACGAAATATTCTCAGATAGACCATACCGATCGATCGATCGATTATACAAAAAAAAAAACAGAAAAATCAGCCAAGCTTTTTCGATAACATATACTGTGACACGAGATTTTTATACATATATTAGATTAATTGTTGTATTAAGTGTGGGTGGCAATTATCTGGTAACATAATTATGTTACGTATGTCCTGTATAAGTAGTAACTGCGAAACCTTCCCTATTAACGACACACGATAACCTTGTATTATTAAGCAGCGATTATATCATAATGCATAAAATATTCAAGAGTTGTAAGTCGTAACATGGGAGGACCACGTACCTACTTAATTTCAAAACCGATGGCATCAGTAGGTGAGTACCCGCATGTTATTATAATTTGTAATAGATAATAAATGTCTGGCTTTTGTCCTTGAATGTTTATAAAATATTTAGCTTAACTGCCACATAAAGGCGACGTTGTACTTACCGATACTCTAAGGTCTAAGTTATTCTGATATGGTAATACAGGCACATTACACCAGGAGCACAGTATAGTCCTCATAAATACAAAATAAGACTGATCAAAAATATCTCCAATATTGATGATCTTTTTATTTTACTATTTCGCCCCACTTCTATTTGTGTGTTGTCATATTTTATGATTAAAGTTAACATTTAAATAGGCAGACTGGTTATCTCATGAAAAGCAGTAACCATCTCCTAAGGACATTTGCACCCCACACGCTTAAAAACACCTCTTTTCGCACATTTCTTAAATCTCTTATTCGAAGTATATAACCGAAACCCATTTCATATTTATTATGTAAGCTTTTACCTCCTTTATGTAACCCTTTATGTGACTTTATGTATGTTTATGTATTCCTTTATGTAACGAATTATACCATTGTGTATTAATTGTGGACCAAATTTCATACAAATCCGTTAAATTGTTTCTAATTGGTGTATCAATATGAGAAAGTAACGGTTTAGGCAATACAACGGTGAAAAATGCATCCAATTTCATATCACATTTTTGTGTGACGGACGCAAAGTAATTTCACTTTTAATAAGTAGGCAATATAACACTATTAAACACTGGTTTAAATTAGTCCAGTTTCTAGGAAATAGATACCACAAAAGTAAGGCGACACAAATACCAAATAATAAGTATATCAAATAACCTAATGTAAGTAAATAATGTAGGCACCCAATGGACGTATTCTGAAGTAACCTTGGCATAGGACTACCTACTGAACCATTTCTGGAATCAAATTACATAAGTAGCGCCTATGATTTACAAAGTATGCATAAAACAAGGAAATGTTTGAATCAAATATAGATATTTGACGCGATTTCCTAGACAACATTGCAGTATATGCATTATATGTACATTTTTCCGCAAAACGTGACTAAGTATGCAAATGTAATTCATAAAATTGTATGCATTGTCTTACTTATTTTACTGAACTTACTATACCTTACTCTATCCTCACTATCCTTTGTTAACCTACATTCTGTATCTCATTAATCTGCAGACATTAGTTTCTCCATTTGAGGTAATATTACCTACCAGGTTTATTGGTTGGCTGGCAAAATATACCTACCAATAATTCCTTAAGTATTGCAAATGTGACGGTGACTTCTTTTCGTCATAAGTTAAATGATTATGCTTTACAAAATCTTACTTCGTTATCAACTAGATATCATTTGTGATGACCGTTTTAGTAAATATCTACATATAGGTACGTATAACTTGTAACCAACGTAGCGTACCTCCTGCCGTAAGTCCTGCCATCGTAGGCACAAACAAACAGGATGATTTCAAAAACTCATATTTCAATTGTAGGCAATCCAGTGCGAAACGAAATCATTATAACTTATAACAAGACAGTACTCATAAGATATACGTTTCAATTTCACTTATCGGTTTATATATTCCTGCGGATTTTTAAATAAAAAACAAATGAATCATTTTATGATGAAACGCGGAGTGCATGTGACGCAGCGGCCAAAATTAAATGTGACCAGAAACAGACTTAACATATGGCTAGATGATCACCACGTGGCAAAGTTCAATGTTCAAATAGCTGGAAAATAATAGCTGGCAAGATCGAGTCGGGCACGCACACGAAGGGTTCCGTAGCAAAAGATGCCTTGGGATCAATTGGGATGTAGTTTTATACGCAGAGAAAACGCGGAAAATACCGGTATTTTGTGCGGAGAGGCACATCTATAATCCACTTTTATTTATTTTTAGAATTTGTTATTATAATGGTCATTGCTGTACATATTCGGAGAACATTTTCAATGTGTGCATATTACAGTTCAAAAAATAAGTTTAAAAATCCGTGACCTTTTCTTTCAACTTTTTTTTTATTTTTGTTTTAGAGGCCATACGAATACATCATCACTAAAAATGTTAAGTGTTCAACCTATTACGGTTCATGAGGCAGACCCCTGTGACAGACGGACAGACGGACAGACAGATAAACAGCGAAGCTTTAATAAAATGGTCTTTAAGAACCTTTAGGTACGGAACCCTAATAAAATGGCAATTTAAAAAAACTTAATTCACATGCTAGCAACCTATTACGGCACAGATGATAGCTTTACAACCTATGCCCCCACTGGTCGGCCGTGAACCCACAGGATTATGTTTATCTACATACCATCGGAGCGACCATTTCGGCAGATGCTTGCTAAAAGTCGGCTGATAACTGTGTAGATAAAAACGTTGGTATGAAAGGACGCGTGTAGGACTATGGCCACGTAACAACTATTTGTATATCTGGTATTAAATAGAGTAGTACTAAGGCGCTTCTCTTCCTTTGTCTTGAGCAAGTTTTTGTAGTAAATTCCTAATGCGCGTAGCTTTTTGTGTATTTTCAGAAGTAATTCAAAATATATAGCATATATGATACTTTTATAGATGGCGTTTAATACTGATTCACCAAAAAAGCAGCAGGTCGATAAGCAGGTATAAAAGAATAATAATAAATTGTGTTTAGTTTCATCTGTCATTATGTTTGTATGGGAACTTAGAAATTAATGAGTGGTTTTGGACGAGACTCTCACACTAAAAATAGATGAGCTCAGTAAATTGCATATGTTTATTGTTTACCTATGAACTCTGGGATAGTTCGTAGGGTGTAGCCGACATGAAAATAGAAATTGTGCCTTTACTAACGTAAGTTCTAACCGTACAGACAGAAACAAATGTGTATAACCACATTCTAATAAAGATTCCGGAAGAGTCGTCTTATTAAGAAGCAGTCCAGACTCAGTCAAAACCAGTCGGTTTATTGAATGCCTTTATTTTATAGGGTGCCCGCTGAGTCTTATCGGGGCCCTGTTCAACCGCGTGCCGAGATAATTACACCCTGTTGCCGCTGAGCCACGAAATCGTCGCTTGCGACAGGAGACATGCCACACGATGAGGCAAAATCAAATATATCGAGATGTACAGAAGTTACAGATATTCAGCGGCACGAAAGGAGGCTAACGATGTTTTCTTCGCAATAATGTACAAAGCAACTTCTATTTATCTAATTTTCTGTAGTTCATCAGATGATAAGTCGTTACGCCTATAGAGGTTTGTAAACAACCCAAGTATGGCTGAATCGTGCCTGAAGCCGAAATATTCGCTTAAGGTAAGGTTAAGTATAACCGCGCTTCAACACCGTTTCTCCATAACCGAAATAATTAATTGCTTCACAGATTTTGGTCAGCGTAGAGAGAGAGAGGTAGGAGAGCGGTGACATCCATGTTCCAACTACTCGAGGTCTACCACCTGATAAAATATTTAACATAACAAGAAACTAATTTAATATTTATTGAAACTGCCATATTACATAGTTTTGATTATGGCGTTGTGTTTCAACGCGGCCCCTACTAGAGATTACGTGATCACCACGGATATTGGCTAATTGTAGGTATTCGCAACGCTTGAAGTCATGGCCAAGCCCTTTTTATACCATACAAATCATTTAAATGGTTAAAATAATAATCAAAGGTTTTTGAACATAGATACATCAAAGTGGAGGCTATTTATAATACTAATTATTGACTCAAAAAAATAATTAAATTTTAATTCAAACATTCTGTACTAATGTCAGTTTCATCGTGACATTCTATGAGAAAGTAATGATAGAATGGATTTAAAATATTTAATAACTAAAACAATAAACAAAAGTGAAATGCCTAAAGAAGCTTTAAACAATACCATGTAATTATGACTTATAATGACTTGTAATCATAAAAGATAAAATAAATATATGCAATTGCAACTGCATTCTTATGAAATAATTATGTTAGCAGGAATCTAATTAGCCTAATTTATTGTAAGTATAGAATAGCATTTCCTGCGTATGGTTTACTTGACGATATTGTATTACTTTATTATGCTTATTTATAGCTGTATTATATTAATGCTTTGTTATAAATTGGTGTTCACAAAAAACCTATTAAGTTATAATGTTAATTACTACCCATTAAGTAAATGTTAATATTTTATACACACACACACGCCAAATCCCTAACGGGGTACGCTAGCTAACGGGGTAGTAGTTGAGTGCCAAACGGCACGGTTCTGGCATACTTGCCTAACATTTTATACGCTTATAAACTAAGACTACGGCAGGTCACTGGATGTTAAGTGGTCCCTGTAGTCCATAGACATTAAAATTAGTCTCAATGAGACTCAGACACTTGTTAATCAAGATGTAGGGTGATATTTGTAAAAATTGGTTTTGATGGCAGAACTCGTATCGCAAGAGGTGCTACCACCACCGCAGTCATATTTACAAGATTGTGAGTTGCAGTTATGCAAGATGACACGATCCTTAGGAGTAGCAATTCTGGACACAAATAACAGCCTCAAAATTGAACAGGAATTGTATAGTTTGAATGCTTTCCGAGGTTTGCTACAGATGTCTTGGGCGGGATAACATCTAATCACTGTGAAATGAGCTGCGTTTGCTACTTTAATTAGGTATAGTAACGCTTAAATTGTGTGAATTGTTACTGGAAGCTTAAAACATCATCTAAACAAAGACAAAATAAACTTTTTTAAACTATACATTGATAATTGAGCTATTAGTTTTGTAATAAGTAATTTATTTCTTTATAATTCCATGTTTTGTCCTTATTTATTACTTAAGTATATTATATTACATACATTACGAATAATTATTAATTATCTAATGACTTCACACAATAATTTCTAAAATTTTCATACTTACAGCAAAATTAAAATAGAGACTAATGTTTTTGTTCCCCTAGTAAGTTACGTGTTGCTTATTTATCGTTTTATCATCGTTTATAATTACGTTTCGTGAATAAAATGAATAATATTATAGAGTCTTCTGGCGGAAGCCCTAAAATCCTATAAAACATGTCGTTTGGCGGTCGACGGGCGTCGCCTTGAGTTCGGGCGTGCCATTGACTCGCGGGCCTTGAGAGAATTTGTGGGCCTCAATATTATGTTGCTCACTATTTTAGCAACGCAACGTTGCTAACAGTCATATAAGTACATCGATAATTTTATAAAATAAGGATTTTATATGGTAGATGTTAAGGTACATGCCTGCCTGTCTTTTTCTTTACGATTCTAATAAACTTATAGTTACATTCGAACACCTTTACTGCGTTTTATTTTAGAAAGACAGGACCCAAATACGGTTTTATCCATTAGTGATGAATCCATTACATCCACAGTAGTATTTACACAGTAGTATTTAGTGCGGTCTATTCGTACATTTGTCAACGTAGGCTATTAAGTTACATTTCGAAATACCCACGAAAACACTGTAGAGATCAGACTCTTTACAATTTTAGTTCACACGTGTTCAAGTAATCCTTAGTTTGAAACTATATTTGTAGTGTACAGACAGTTTAAGTAAATCGGCTTAAAATCAAAAACCCGATTCAAAATACCTCTATCTTCGGTTCCGATATCTATTCTCTATTTATTTATACACCATACTGGTAAACTTGATACAATGAGAAATAATCATTGCAATAGGTTCACAACAGGCGAAGTGATCGCGTAACTACTTAGAAAAATAGTCCAACAGTGCTCAGTGTAAAACGCATTTTTTGAAAAGTACGAATATCCACCCATTATGACTCAAAAGCAAAAAATCCCTGTAATGAACAATTTCTTATGCGTATTCTATCTATCTAGTATTATTTTGTAGTCAAGCCATTGTAGTACATTCTGTAAAAATTCAAGTGTCTCCCTTCTACGATTCAGGAAGTACAGTTGTGTGTAAGACGGACAGGTGGACTAGCAGACCAGCATGGCTAGGCAGACGGGCTGACGGACAGAGCGTAATAAGGTCGCGATGATACCCTTTAAGTATGGAGCCCTCAAACAACCTTGAATCTCCTACTTTTTAAATCCGCTTGATAAATTCTTTGATGGTAAGGTTCCCGCGACATAATATCATAACCAGCTCAGCATCCATTGATACAGGTTAATTAAATATTACCTGTTTAAATACATTGTAAGTAGGATACCTTTTCAAAATAGTAATGTTGTTATTTTGACATTGATAGGTTGTACCATTTAGTATGAAATAGGTTTTTACAATTCTACATTGATGTATAATATAAGATATCATTAGTTTAATTTTGGAAATAATGAAAAGAATAATGTAGCTTAATAATAGAGAATTTAATTAGCTAATACAATCAATCTAGTAGTTTTAACAATATGAATGCAATAAGCAAAGTCTACAGCTTTATGATATTACTAAACTTGATTAAAAGATATTTTTCCACATACAAAAATGAATTACCAAAGCAAATTATGTACCCAGTATAGACAAAGTGGACATAATTATATTTACCGGTGGAATGTGCTGCTTTACTATATTTAGGAGTGTTTTCACTGAGATCGCTTGCTCGACCAACAAAAAACTTCGTAGCATTAAGGGAATGGCTGCAAGGTAATTAATTAAGAGCTATTAATTATTGATTCTTCTTAGACATTCTGCAAGTGGCGCTGTGAATCAACGTAGATACGGATTTTTTACAGTTTATACGACTCGATTTACTTTATTAGTATGATTGAAATTATTGACATTTTACTCGTGCGAAGGCACAAGGGAAATGAAGTGGTGTTAAACTGTTTATAAAGTATTATTAGATTTATAAGGTCAAATACTCGTAACGTACCTACTTACTTTGTCTATAAGAGATTGAAATATCTATTTTCAGAAAGTGATGATTTGTTTTGACTTCTATGAATTATAATGTCTTTAATGCTTGATTATCTTGTGAAATTGATAAATCAGTATGTCTATGCATCACAAATTAAAATTATATTTTATTTAATTCATCAACTAATGTAGGGTATGTTCTATGAATTAATTTTTGTTTGTCCAAAAGTTAATGATGCCAATAAATTTCCATAGTATTCATCATCTTCATCATCATCGTCAACTTATTTTCTCTTTCTTCAAGTCATGGGTTTCAAAATAGGGCGATCGGAATAGTAATGGTGTGATACGGTACACTGTACTTATTTCAAGTTAATAACTATTATACATTTCAGTTATATTCAGGTGTTTAGACTCAAATTCCTCAGTATGTCTAAGAGGAAGATTGGGGGATCTCTCAATTTAGAAAGCAATTATAATATGAGGCAGAATGAGTAGGTAGAGAGTTTATTGACCCAAAATACAGAGACAGCTTAGACAAGCACTATTTCCTGTGAGACAAGGGGAGTGCGGGCGCCTCGGGTCGGTCGCCGGTTCGCACGCCCCTGCAATGAGTTTTAATTGAGTTGGACCCGAGTTGACCGAGCGCAGGAAACAGCCGACGTCGGGCCTAGGGTGACCTTTCTGCGCAAAACACGCAACGCAAATTGCTTACTTTGTTAATTAACAAGCGAGATACCATTCGGATGATTGTATAAACTTACGACGCTTTTGAATGACATGGCTCAATGAGTGAATAAGAGAGAGCGGAGGGGATTAAGTTTCAATTAGAACTAAACAAGTTCTAAACGAATATGATTGTTAATAAGGCATGTCTTAACAGTTATAAGTAACATCTGTAGAACATTTTTACATCTGGTCTGGTGATAATATTTTCTATTTATGACGAAGCGCGTGGCCATATCAGTTTAATGCGAGGTCCCGGGTTCGATACTCGGCCTGATAGAAAATGTGAACGATTGTAAGTCTGGGTGTTTATGCATATATTTTGTATGTATTCATGGCACCCATGACACAGGGCATTCTAGTGTGGCGTTATGAGTGTAGAAAGCAGTAGGTATATTGCTTAAAATTTACTAAATATAGACTGCTGCAAATGTCACATTTACGCGAATCTCTCGTCTACTGTATAGGGAAAAAATCAAATAGGTAGAACGTTTAAAATGATTAATAAGTAAAATGTTATTAAAATAAGAAAAAACCCGTTTTTACATAACGGTTATAATAATTACGTTATAATTAATCTGTGGGACGGTTACGGTTATTACCTTACCGTTTGTACAAAATCATTTAATTTTTTGCATCTCACTTTAAAATATATTAATTGGAGTTTATTGCATCTCTTTAAGATATATTATCAAATCATTTACGATACAAAGTTTCAAAGGTAATAATCGATATATGATGTAGGTATTCTCAATTCCCACAGCAAAAGCCGTAGCATACCATCTCCCTGACTGTGGCGTCAATCGCGTGAACGAAGTTAAAGTATTTACGAATTCTAATTTTATTCGATATCACAAAAAATTCTGTTTCGGATTTAGTACAATCTGTAGACAGCGGACAAAAAACCAATCACGATGGAATGAGAAATGAATTGTTGGTAAGTCATCGTCCGGGTACAAGTTAGCGCGTGGTCACTACATTCAGTTTTGTTAAGCTAGGTATATACGCTAATTTTTGTAGCATTATTTAAGTTAATGGTTACTTGATGTGTTTTAATTTGTTTTCAAGATGGCCAAAATCTTTACTGTTTGTGCTGGAAATCTTCATCATAACTGCAATATATCTATATATTTTTTATGTCAACTAGCACGGGGTTATAATATAACCCAACTTATAGTGATTTTACTTATAACTTTGTTTAAAAGTTTGATTTAATATATCTTTACCAGGTGGCAGAACTCATGTAGTTCGACCGGGGAGGTACCACCGCCACCCTCAAAATCCTCCGTGAAGCAATTTATTGTGTTTCGGTATGGAGAGGCGTGGTTGCCGGCTAT
>DWNR01001149.1:0-16035 GCA_018250455.1 Polygonus leo
AAGATGCAATGTTCTTGGGTACTCGGTTTATCAAAGCAGCGAATATTACCGCTTTGTGGATTTTTGGGTAAATCATTTTATTTATTGCAATGTTTTAACGCAAGGAGACAACTTTATGTAATGGTATTCGATAATTTTTCACTTTGCCAGGTCGTAGAACTCATGTAGTTCGACCAGGGAGGTACCACCGCCACCCTCATAATCCTCCGTAAAGCAATTTATTGTGTAGGCGTGGTTGCCTATACTTAAACGCGAGGCAAACATCTTAGTCCTCAAGGGTAGCAACGCATCTATGGTCAACCTTAAGTACGATTTAATCGTACTCGGGGATGATCACTAATGTCCAAGAGCGACAGTGACCACTTACCATTAGGTGGACTGCATGATCGTTTGCTACATTGCTACCATAAGATGATATAAAAAAATATTACCGCTCTGTGGGTTATTGGGGAAATCATTTTTTTTTTTATTATTGCTTTGTTTTTACGTAGACTTCCGTAGTACCTTTAGTATGTTACAGGATTAAATAAATACAATCAAATCACTTCATATAGATATTAGAGTTAGCATAACATAACATTATTTTATAGTTATCGAGTGATTTTATTTTATTTTTATCGATTTAGTTAATTATAACTTAATTTTTATTTTGGATAAAAAAGGTATCTTAATCGGTTTTTATCACTTTTAATTGTATTCAAATCTAAGTACACTCTCGCCGTATCCAGGTTTATCCGTCCGTATTTCTCCCTAGATAAGCAATACGCAGGTAACAGCTTACATAACTTCGACACAGTCAAACAGTGGAACTAGGGCCATTATAATGTGTTACATAGCACTAACATGGAATGTTCTTGGGTACTCGGTTTATCAAAGTAGCGCATATTACCGCTTTGTGGATTATTGGGTAAATCATTTTATTTATTGCTTTGTTTCTACGTGAACAGACAACTTTACGTAATATTATTCGCTACTAAGTAATCCATTTGTATAATAATTCTCTTGTTTAGAAACTTATTTATAAAAATAGTCTCGAACTATCACATCGTGTGTATGAAATATACGTAATATCATTGCAAAGCTTTATTGCACGCATAATCCATCGTAAAAGATCGCCAACTATTCCCGAGACAGGAGAAGGGATAATCTTATTGAAAGGAGCGCAATTTCTCTGTGAAAGTACTCTCGGACGTAGCGATCCGGGAATATCTCGGGAAGATGTTTAATCCTCACCTTGGATTTACTGCTTTAAAAGGCGTAAATGTGGCCTTAACGGACTCTCCAACTGTTTGACATGAGTTTCAACTCGAAATAAAACAATATGTTAACGGTTAAAATGGTACGTAAATCACAATATCAAAAATGCACTCCAAAAAAAAAAAAGAAAATATTTTCTTTTTAAGTTTAAATGGCTCTCTAAGGTATAGTCCTTCAAACAAGGAAAAAGCACGTGGGAAAGAGAAACAACAAGTCGTAAAGTGACGTAATACCGAGACTCGTCTCGTGGAACACGGGAGGTAGCCTTGAAGACAGTCATAGCCACACGGCTTCGGCCACTGACTGTACACAAAAAATATCCCTCAAAATAATAACTGCCGGCTAATCTTTGATGTGAGCCCGCTCGCAAATCACAAATCCAACCGAGATTAACATCCATTATTTTGCATATTATTGACATTTACTACCACACTGCTTTATTTATTCATGTCCAGAGTTATTTGGGAAGTATTTTTTGAAGTTGTCCACATAAAAATGTTGGTAGGAAACAAAACGAGTGCGATATTTATGGTTGGTCCGATGTGTGTCAATGCGAAATTTATATTGTTGAGAGCTGATTTAGCTTCGGAGGTTTTCTGTTTGAAATACGCTCTTTGTGACGGACCGGTCGGAGTCGTATATGGATAATGAGGCATGCACGAGAATAAAATGGTAGATTACGGAGATAAAGAGTGTTAAAGTAAAGACCTGAATGTGTGCGCGCCGAAAAATGATCTTGTTTTTGTAATTGGTGACGCTGTATACTCGTTTATAAACACTTAATCGCCATCTAAATGACACTGACGCTACCTTTTCTGTTTTTTTTTTTGGTTTTAGGTAACATTTTGAGGCATGACGGAATCAGTGTACCTAAATTACTCACAAATCGAGCCTCCAGGCTAATCGGTGTGTCAAATAAATGTGTAAAAACTGTTTGTTTATTCCAACAACATGCTTAATCTACCTTCTTGATTGTACGAATACCGCAAATCCGAGATTACCATATGTAAGTACCTGTGTGATCATATTTTCTCCGAATTCTCCGAAATTAAGTTAATACGAGTTTCCGCTCACGGTTTCGCCCAATATTACACAATTTCTCAAAGAAAAGATATGTTTTTTATGTTTCGTCAGTTTCGGATTTATATATATTTTTAATCTACGAGTATGCTTCAAAACGATACTTTCATGATACTTACGATTTACTTTTCTTTACCTCTGACACGTATTTAAAAAAATTAATGATGATCGGTTGAGTAGTTAAGTGAAGATGTAACAAACAAATAAGCTACATTTGTAAATATTAATATCATGATCGTATATAATAAAAGTTTATAACAGGATTGTTTGTTACGTACAACAAAAACATTGAAATATTAGAATAAATGATTTCTTGGCTAACACACAAACCACATTAAATATTTAACGATGTCTTAAGAGATATCTGATTCAGTCGTATGACATCAGCGATGGGAACGTAGCGGTAGACGAGTGAAAGTTAATTAGGCAAACGGTTTAATGATGCAAAGAAATAATACATAATCTCCAATCCTATGTTAATCCGACACTAGACAACTAATGTGATCAGATCAAAAACAGAAATGAAAGTAAAAATCGCAGTCATCACTGTCATCGATATCGAAAGATAAAAGATAAGATTTATTAAATCACGCCTTGCGTTACTCGCCATGCTTCATATTCTACAAATTTTCTGAGGAATTTCATTTGTGTTAGAAACGTAACATATATACATTCGATTATAATTTAATACATAATTAAACGATTTTTGATAAAATCTTCTTCACATATCGTAATGTTATAATGTGACACAAAAAGATTAAAAATTGCATTTACAACATTTGTTTGCAAAATTTATTGAAGTAATTATCAATTAATAATAATGAGTGACTTTTTGTAGCTGTAATCATTTAATTAGTTGTTCTGAAACTTTGGCAGTAGTGTTTTTGACATCAGTTAAAAGTAGTTTTAATAATTTATTGTAATTTGATGATGAGATAAAAGAATGAATAAAACAACGAATCACGTAAAAGAATGATTTAAATAACACATTTACTGACAAGAACTTATCATTTCCCAAGCTTTTAAAGAAGATTAAATATCCCAAACAATGAGAACCACCTCTACGGTGGCATTCAACAGACGACACGTAATAATGTTCTCGAGGGATTTCAAAAGGGTTTATAATAATAGGCATTATTCCTATCCGATCTAGATTGTAACTGAACCCGGGTGCATTAATTTCGCCACAATTGGTAGGACGTGTGACCCCGCCTACGCGTGTCGTTCACCGCTTATTGGCTACTGAGCGAGGGATCCGCAAACGAATCCGTTACATATAGGGATGCCCAAGTGTATTATATCGATAATGCATTGTCACCGTATCGAATTTGTTTGTATGGATAAGCGATATATCGCATCGTGACGGTATGCATGTGTGTGGAATGCGACATTACGAGTGTATTTTAATTGGAAGTAAGTTTTGTTCATGTTTTTTGTTATTATTATTTTTAAGACAAAACTGCTTAAAATCTGTTATTAAATATAATAAGTTAAGGAAAGTGTAGAGTCCAAAATATATTTAGAACAATCTAAATTTATCTACAAGTCCAATTTAAATCAACTTTTATAAACAATTTTGGCAATCGTATCCATTAATACAAATATCAATGTATATGATCACTTGTATCACGTTTTATCATTTTTTTAATGATTTGAAATTTATCATAAAATTACGTTAAGGTAAACATGTTCTTTTAAATAATACATAACAACAATAATGCTGCATCGATGTTCTGATGTATCGTATCGTAATGAACATCCCTAGTTACATATCTTTATTTAATTCACGTATACGATTGATTACTTTTGAATACTGAAATTGCTGGATGCTTGGATCATCTTGTTTTCTATTTATATCCTGCTTTCGCTTTTACAACTTGATTATTTGTTGGATAAGTATAAACAATTTAAATGCAAGATTCGATTGTACTTTGGTCCACTTTGGATTTATAGTCTCGTAAATTATGTCGACCAACTTATAGAAAAGTTTTTATAATTTTTCTACTGCAACATTGCAAATTCTTAGTAGTTAAAAGTCATAAATTCAAGTTAGTCTAGAACATATTTGTGATTATTATAAGTCAAATTTAAGAGTGTTAAGTAGCTAAATAAAATATGCAATAGGCAGTTAAGTACGCACAATTGGATACATTTTGATTTGTGTACTACCATTATGTTTGCATCTATTCACAACATTCATCATGACGTAGCAACATAATTAAATTACTATTCTGCCGTATAGCTACGCCTAATGATTCTATCGGCATATCAACTTCTTAACTAAAATCTAACTCACGTACTCCAATGATTCAGTGACCCGAATCTCATCGTCTACACCTCCGGAAAGAAAAGATACTGCTCCGAGTTTTGTACAGATTTTTTCCAGTGATATTTCAGCATCAGTATTTTTGGTTTAAAGCAGCGATGTCAAGTCACTGATATTTTTTTTATCATAGTTTGCTAATGTACAGACATATTCCAACTTATTCGTAATCACACGGGCCATACATCTTAGATCAACTTACCATCATATACATTTGGCCTTCTTCAGAAATAAAATTTTAAAATCTTTTACTCTGGTATATAATAACTAGGAGTGGTATTACTTCTTATGACGTGTAAATTACTGGCCCATTTACTATTAAGATATAGATAGTCGAAAGATAATGAGGCGACAACTACCTCATGATACTAGTATTCATTGAGACAAATAATGTTGTCGTAAATGGCCTATTTGTTTAAATACGAACCTGATGCGACAAGTTTCTGTTCCGGGGTAATTGCCTTTTGACATTTGCAAGCCACAACCTGGGAACAGGCGTAGGCAGTACTAACGCTGAATAAATCTCGACCCAATATCAACTAAGCAAAACTGCATGAATAAAACAACACCTCTAGTTATATAAATCTTTCACAATAGTTAGTCAAATCTTAAATACAATGAGGATATGCATACGTGTAGGTATAGTTGTGTCTGACAAATGTAGCATGGTTCTGCTTGAAATATTTATACCCATGTGAAGAAGTATTATTAGTAGTTGTTCAGTTACTGTTGGAAGAAGCACCTGAGGATAAAACTTCTATTAGGTACATATTTCAAGAACTTTGATCAAACTTATGTTATCTGTTACTCTTGGCCAAGTCTACTCGTATATTAAAATTAGGCCAAAGGATATATTTTGATACAATACAAAATTTGAAGTTATTTTAGAAAGTTGATAAGACAGAAACATTGTCTGTTTGCAGTCACGGTAAACAAGTGATAAAAGTAATATAATTTTGCAATAGTAAGAATGTGCGTAAATTTTATATGATAATATCCTAAGCAATTTTAATAAAGCATTTTTATCTGATATTAAACATTGTTCATATTGATATAGGTACATATATATTTATTTAATGTTAACATGTATAATATGCCACCGCTTACGGTCTGGTGAATTATCAAATGTATCACGCAACTGATTCAATAACATTTTTTCTTACAAGCCCTACCCTACAAGGGAACCCCACAAGCGCTACCATGTTTTGCTTAAAAGAGCTAATTATAAGAATCCTTTTATCGTTCGCTCCATTTGCCCTCCGACCCGTTACCTTTACCGTTAATTATCGAATCTTTATTCGAAAGCACTAACGGTTGCCATTCACGACAGTTAAAAATGACGCATCGAGACAGCGACCGTCATTCGATTCATCGATGTATAGCGAGAAACGAATTGATTCATCTCCTTTTGCATTTGTTAGTAGGTCGAACCCTTAAGGTCAAAGTGATCTGTAATATTGATGCCACATTTTAACGGTCATTTATTTCTTCTGGACGTCATTTGTTTTTAGAATTGTAATGTAAGTATGGGAGCTATATTTACGTGTTCGTAAGATATTTAGGGATAGCTCCCGCCAAGATACATTTGTAATCGAGCTCCATACTATCTAAATCGATGATAAATGAATTTCGGATGATAAATGCATTAAGAGCAAGGGTCATTCGTGACATATATTGTTATGTACAGAATAATATTGTTTATTATACAATCAAGTTTAAACTTACGATGTTAACGGTATAATCATTTGAGGACACTTAATTTAACATGATAAAATAAACTCTAAAACAGACAACACTATCAGGCAATTATTTATACTTAATGTATATTACAAGTAGCAAACGAGCCCCCATTTCGTTTCGAAGGTAAACGATCCCTAACTTCCATAACTCTATAACCAACTTCAGCATTAAATTTAGGCTTGAGGTTGACCAATTGGTCCATTAGCAACAAAATTTCGTTGCCCCCATGAGGTTCAATCCTTTTCCTCCACGTCAATCCTTGTATAAATGTGACTAGTAACAGACTTTTTCGTCTGAAGTGCAAATTGCTCCAAAATAAATGCTACGTGGCGGAATAAAATCCATATTTATTCTAACCTTATCTTAAACCAAAACGTAACGTCTTTATGCTGCTATAACACAAAAAGAGTCGCCACAAGAATTATATTTCTTTTTATAATGACTAGTTTATTAGTATGTATAAACACCTACCCATTCTATGAGGCTTTACTAAAATTAAGTAGTAATCGAATTCTGCATTCATTTTTGATTTTTTAATTCTGCTACGGACTACTTAATATGTCCAATTGCCGAATGACTCTTATGAACTAAAAAAAGCCCATGCCTTATTCTGCGACTGTATGCATAATTAAATATTATGAATACAATGACTAAGTAATGTACCGTTCCCTTACAATTATTACATTTCAAATTGTGATCACGGATTGTTTGAGTGAAAAATGTATGAATACAATGCATAAATGTGACATCTCTACATAAATTATAGGGTCGGTTTATATGTAGCTCGTAATATAAAATTTCAAAACATTTTAAATTTTTAAATATTAACTTAGAAGAGATTTATGTTAGCTAAGAGGTGACGTGAATTTCGACATATTAATCTTGAACTAATAATTGGTTAAGTGAGAATCGGGCCCGCATAGGAAGGGTCCTATACCCGCAGAAGGCTTTGTCATCAACTGGAAAACAGTTTTATACCTTCCTTATTAACTAGATGACTTTGTTTAAAAATGTAATTTTTAGAAATACTTTTAAAAAGTAAATTTATTTCTCATGTGTCTTAATTATTTATAACAACTATAATAATTAATACACATTTTGAGAAAATTTAGGGTGTCTACCTGTACCTTGTCAAAAGATACAGCCCTGCGACAGTCGGACCCCTAAAAATTAACTTTAAAACAACAGTCAACATTTCACTTTTTGTGAATGTAATGTTAATAACTACTCGTATAAACAATGTATGTATGTATGTATGAATGTCGTGGATGACGACCCTAATTCATCTCAATGCAGTAGAATGTTAACACATATAAATAGCAACATGTGCATTATTGTAATGCACTCGTTTCACACATCTAATGGCCGGATAAATAATTCCGGTATGTATCACCAATACATACCGGATATTGCCGTGGCCACGCTCTTTCGCCTCGAAATGAATCTTCAGTATATTATACCACCAACGTTTTTAATAAGGCACTGTAGCTGTAAGCAAGTAGGTACATAGGTAGACCCATGAGTGAATTAATGTAATGAATGTTTTTTTCTTTAAGTTTTATTATTAAACGGTACTAATTCATTATATTAATATTAATGTATATATTTTAAATAAAGTGTAATACTTAAAAAATATATTTTAATTGTACCATTTATTTTTCTTGTAATAAATAATTCTTTCTGTGTAAAATAATTTCGACGTTTGTGTGCTGTGAGGCTGATGACTTTTTTTGTGTGTATGTTTCATGATATCTTCGCCGATAATGAATCGAATTAGATGTGTCTTTCTTATCACATTGGCATTATCATGATGCTGCTATCATGTAAATTACACTTCCCTGGCGTCGAAATAGGGCATGAAAATATAAACAGATTTACATAAAATGGATGAAATAATTGTGAACATTTTTCTCACGCTACATCTTGACTCATTCATCCACTCAAATTTCATAGTGCGCGGGCCCCTTAATTATGACGTCATAATGGAGGCTCGCAGTGGTCTTATTCCTTTGCGAGTTTAGTTTTAATTTATATACTGACACAAAAGTAGCGTATCTCGGAGTGATCTTGTAAGAGTTTGCCAAACATCGGTCATGGTCCGTTTAATTTAGGTGATAAGGTAAATCGGCTGGAAATATTTTGGTTATAGGTATACATTTTGAAGATATTAATCAACTAATTTTATATTGTCTATTTGTGAACTACAGTACCGGTGTTCACGCTTGGTTTTGATCCTACAAAGAGTCAATCAAAACTCTTATATTAGGCTCTTGCGTTTCGAAAATCTTAAAGGATTTCCAAAGATATACCAGCCACAAATAAAATTCCGATTTCACTAAAGCAATACTTGCAAATGCTTATTAATGACCTTAATGGTTGCTATTTATTCCATTATTCATTACCACTATCAGAACAACTGCAATAAAATTAAAATATAACGTCTAACATCTTTATTCGCAGCGGAAATGTAAAATATTTCTCTTTGCTTTATGCGGAGTGCACAATGGAAGTTAGTTTTGCTTCGCGTACGAATATAGCGAAGATGCTGAGTACAATTCCCAGGCGTTATAAATAAGTATAACTGTCTGATACAGCCTCCGTGGAAAGTGGATCTCGCACAAAACCCGCCTCATAAAATCGCGTACAACTCAATAAACATATTTTCAATTTTAGTAGCGAATTGCTTTTTCCGTCTAAGGAAATAGTGCATTCTAGTCCTTTACGCTATCTTTTAATGTTCATGCAATTTTTATTTAAAATTCATTTTTTAGAGATCGTGATTTAATTACGTACTTCTTATAAATTTTTCCCATAATAGCTTCCACAAATGATGATAAACTTTACAATTAACTTTTTAACCAGCCATATTGCAATTAAATTATTCTTCAGATTGTCTACGTGCACTACTCAAAATTGACAATATACGTATAAGTACACACCGAAAAAGTAATTTAAAATCTTAGTTTTTAGTTAATAAGACCTCAACAAAATCTTGTATAAATAATCATTACTTATTATCAAAATGATAATTAGTACGGCCTTTGCTATATTTTGCCGTTTCTTTGCTCAATTTTGCCATTTGGCGGCCCTTGCAAAGGTTGCCGACCAGAATATAGCATTGTTATGAGTCATAAAATATATCAGCAAGCCTAACTAGCTGCTGTATTGTAACTGTAAGTTTTAATGGTCATTAATCTCGACGAGTGTTAAATACGTTTCGAAAACAATTTGAGAATTACCTCATTTAGGTACTTCACATCAAAATTACATTCGAATCATCCTATTTTGTAAGGATCTGTTCACAATAAGCCCCTACGCGTAGACGAACAGCTACGAAGAATATATAAATATTGATCAATATCTCATGTTAAAATCTACATACAATAAAAGACGATGATACACTGACCCTCTTCCAGAAGTAAAGGTAAGTTTTTTGTACTGTCTTAAGGTAGCAAACGAGCATGCAGTCCACCTGATGGTAAGTGGTCACTGCCGCCCAAGGACATTAGTGATCATCCCCAATTACCCTTGAGGACTAAGGTTTTCGCCTCATGTATAAGTATAGCCGGCAACCACGCCTCTCCAAACCGAAGCACAATAAATTGCTTCGCAGAGGATTATGAGGGTGGCAGTAGTGGACCTCCCCGGTCGAACTAAATGAGTTCTACCACCGGTAAAGGTAAATATAGATCTTTCATGACGAGGTCGAATTTAACGAGCATTACTCGTAAATAAAACTTAAATATTAAGTAACCGTAAAGCGAATCGACACAATAATAGAAACTCAAGAATATTAATAGGAAATGTCATCATAGTTTCAAGCTTTAGATAAGCTAGACAATTTTTCATCGCAATATCATTTACAATTCACAATTATAAAAAAAAAAGAATAATACATATTAAACCTAAAACCTTTACGCACCTATAATTGAATACAAGAATACACATTAAATTAGCATTATAATATAGCAATTATTATATTAAATTGGCATTATAACTCTCATATGAAGACTGTTCCTACTGTAATGTATACGAGTCTTAACGCTCGATTATTTCTCAAAAGCGGAGTTTAATCCGCTGATTTCGCAATGGCTGTGAGTTATGGCGGTAAATCTCGTTGATACGTCCTGTCTGACTTATAGCGCAGTTATATAGAGACTGGTTTCATTCAGACCTCCCCTTCATAAAATCTTGAAACTAACCCCCAGTTCGTTCAGTATCTGATTCGAGATCTTTCACATCTTCAGAATACCAAAGTAACTGTTAGTATGTAACAAGTTAATTTTACTATAGAATGTTAAAAAAAATATTATATAAATTGTATTACTTGTTGTTAAAGTAGCCACATTCTGTAAAAAAAATAAAATGTCTGCCTATTGCCGTTCAATAAGTAATAGATTACGCATTTATGCTTGGTTATGTATGAAGGCCAACTAAAACACTTATCGAAGACCAACTGAAACACTTATCGATAAGAAAAATGGCGAAGAAGAATGGGTTGTCCCTCTGATGCTGCAAATGTCCATAGGCTACGGTGGCAACTTACCATCAGCTAGCCCGTCTGCCTTATCGCTACATTAAAAAAAAGAGATAGATATTTAAAAAAACTGTCTAATCACATGCTCCAGGCTTTCGGCCTAGAGAAATTCTACCTTTATACTTATGCCTAACTTTCTTTCGAGGTAACACATTAAATTCCTTCAAAAGAAAATAAACATTACATAATATTATACTTAATAACACATTGATTTACTTATTATGAGCGTGTGTTTAATACATTAAAACAAAATAAAAAGTACTCAAGAGTATAATTCCCAGCGTTTAATTTCGCGACAAAATTGATGCCCATATAGCGACATAAACGCACGGGCAAATTCCTAAGACACTTTTACTACATCAAAACTAGCGCATATAAATTTTACCTCAGATAATGTTACATTTAGCGCACACATCGGCCTGTGTCTCAACAGATTTTGTTACTGGCTGTAAAATTTTATTTCTTTATGATGTTTTATTATTTTATTCGCTACGAGCTGTGCCTTTGTGCTCTTTGTTGCGAATGCTAGAGGTGGTCCTTCATTCTGCATCGGTTTTAATGCATCGGATGCAATAAAAAACATTATATTGTAGCAAAATGGTGAGTAATCGAATGTTGTTTATGTGCCCGCGAGTACAATAACGTTGTCATTTTAGTTTTTCTGTTCCTCAGATAAATTACAAATGTTTGTTCTTCCTGCTATAAAAATGTCGGATATACGTTCTCGCGGTTGTTTTGTGTTTCTACACAAATTAATGTTTAAGTTTTTGTTTGTAATTTAAATTGTCATTTTAGTAAGTTCTGTTTTGGGACCAAATTTTGACGGGACGGATTTTGAACTTTATATATTTCTAGCTACTTTAAAGTAGGTACTACTAAAAAAATAGCTTATTTTTCCAATAAGTTCACAGAGTGTGACAAAGGCTACTATTGAAACATAAAACTCTAGAATGCCTACACAAAAATTGAACGCAAAAACGGCGCGCGGCCATACCAAGATGGGAAGTTCGTATGTGAATAAATATTTGAGAAATAACAAGCCACAATGCAATGTGAGAGGAGCCGTACAGGGCCGGATTAAGCTAACGTGGGGTACGTAGCAAATTTTGGTGCGTGGGGCCCAAAGTAAGAACTTATTTTTAGGAAGTATCAATCATCAATTGCTTTCAATTTTTTCTCGTTTTAGGCTAACACTGGCAAAGCCCTTGCTACGTGACTATTTTGCCACTGTTCATACACGTACCTAAATTGGTACATTTTACCTTTAAACTTTGCTGCGCGGGGCACTCAAATGCGCGAGGACCGTAGCATTTGCTGCTCATGCTACGTGTTTAAACTGACACCGTTCATGCACCTATCTATTTTCGTATTTTTTGACCTTCAATATTTGCTGCGCGGGCCCTCAAATGCGCGGGAACCGTAATATTTGCTGCTCTTGCTACGTGTTTAATCTGCCACTGTTAATGCACCTACCTAAATTGGTACTGTTTACCTTCAATCTTTACTGCGCGGGGCCCGTAGCAATTGCTACTACGTCGTTAATCCGCCTCTTTTCATGCACCTACCTAAATTGTTATATTTACCTACAATCTTTGTTGCGCGTGGCCCCCCAAAAACGCGGGTCCCTCAATTGCCTATATAGTTAATCCGCCACTGGAGTCGGAGATGCATCGCGTCAGCTTACGATCCACGTGCGAAGATAGCGCCGACGGGCGGAGATATGTGCATAGATTTAAGCCCTTTGTTTTAGGAGACACTATGAGAAAATTTCACATTTAATTTTTAAACTACGATAAGGTTATGGTGATGTGTGTATTCGTGTATAAGTGTACTGATCATAAGGATGCAATGTTAAAAAACAAAAGAATAAGTATATGAATAAATAAGAATTAGAATAAGATCTAAGACGTAAGCCTGCGATCGATTAATGTAATATTATTTTTTTTATATTTGAAGATAGAGAGAAAAGGTTACGTAACATAAAGTTGTGCACGTTAATGTCTAGGTTTCTTAGCTTCAAAGCTTTAAGGTAAGGCATAATCATTTTGAAGATTGAATAATCCATGTATTATATAACGTCAACTTAAGGCTAATATTTCAGAAACTTAAAAATCTCTTCTAGCGCACAAAAATATGATACAGGTTACACATTATGTCGTACAATTAATGAAATCCTAACAAAGTTCTTACAAATTAAGTACTTGCATTTAACATAAGTCTTAATTGTTAATACCTATCTAAATGTTTGAACATTTGAGTCTTTAATTGATTCAAGACTCATTATCAGTATATCGATAAACTATACCGCCTTATTATAAAGGCGATGTTAAAAATTTAAGATTTAACGAAAATGTACCTAATACCTATATTTATGATATCGATATAGATTGTAGGCTCACAAATTTTTGTTCACATACGATACATACCGAATATACTTTGATATAAAATAAAGTTTACATTTGCCTTTAAATCATTTAAACACATATATAGATAACACATCGCAAACTATGAAAAGTACTACGTCGAATTGAATTAATCCATCCGAAAGTCCATTCAACAAGTTTAGTTATGAGATAATCGGAAATTTAAATAGTCGATGGTGTGAACGGCAATGGACACATCATTTATATCTCACGATGAAATTAATTTTACATACACTCCCTAGTAACTAACTGCCTTTAATCATTTACGAGTTGTTTAAAACATTCAAACAATTCCATTGAAATCATGAATAACGTTTACAAAAAGTAACTGTCTCGCCATACGATACTTAAAATGATAAATTGCGCCCTCTCACGACATTTGAACAAAACTTGGATTTTAATTACGTGTACTTGATTATGACTTCTCGATTATAAGAGTCATATCGAATGTACATTAATTTTCCTTTTATTTGTATGTTAATATTATTGGTAGAAAGTTACCTTTCTAACTTTCAACTATCCGACTGAGAACAAATATTACTTTATTGACTTTCCATTGCTAATTACAGTTTAATTGTATTATTTTATGATCTAGACTCGAATGGGTGTCTCATATTCACTGCATATGTGTGTAAAAGACGTGTAATATCTAACACTCTCATATTTTGAGCAAAAATGGACCTCCTTAAATATTTGTAACACAGGTATTTAGAAGTAGTATAGTAGTAAGGTTCGATAACAATTGTACTTTTTAAATAACCTGTATACATTTTAAATCTATATAACATAACAGCTGAAATGTTTGCCGATTTGTGATAACATAGCAGCAGTTTTTTAAACATATCAGATATTTTTGCATATTCACCAATTCATGGTATGAAATTCGATGATGATCCATCGTAAGTTTTACACATGTGAAATACGCAACTCGGCATTTTACCTAATTTTTTATTTTATCTATAAATTAACGGGTATAGCATTGACAATTTAGAATCATTTTTGCCTATAAACAGTCGACCTTTGATCCATTTGTTCTGGAAAATCATGTGTATACTTCGTGACGGAAATAGTGACCGACGAACTAAAATAACTAAACGATATTCTATCCTGTACATAAGCAAAGAAACATTTGATAACTAAAAAAACTTTATAGATTTTTTAAAATCGTTTTTAGAAATGTACACCTACAGGTTAACCTATGGACCTAGTGATCTAATAATATAATACCTACTGACCTGATTTAAAAAATACTAATCTAGTAACCTAGTAAAATGTTAAGTTTAATTGAGAAGATAGCAACGTCTTATTAATCAGAAATGTATTGGTATAAGGATAGATTTTCTTGAATAGAAATAATAACCGGAAGGGCCAGTACGGAACCTGTGGGTAGTATCCGCTGCCTACACAGTGCCAGCAGAAACCTACACATTTAGAAGTTAAAAAGCTTAAAGCATACAGGAATGTGCTAGTCGTATAATAGAAGCGCTAATTCTTCACATTTGATTGCCACCGGCTTAATTTTCAATATTTCACTTAGAACTCGTGCAGTTGGATCGGTATCAACCATCGGTGGGTACTATCGCCACCCTCATTATCCTCCATAAAGCAATTCTTGTTTCGGTTTGGAGAGGTGTGGTTGCGGTCTACACCTACACACGAGGCAAACGTCTTAGTCCTCAGAAGTAGCAACGCGCCTATAATCAAATTCATGTATGATTTAATAGTACTTGGGGATGATTACCGATATCCATGGGCGGCAGTGACCACAATTCTTGTGTTTAATTTTCAGAAGCCGGTGACGACACTTCTTCCTAAATCTTCTTCATAAATGATTCCTTTTAGGATTGATTATTGATGTTCAACTCTACCAATTCGCACTTGGTCAACCCACCGTGTCTACACCAATTATTTCACATCTCTAACACTATATCCCTCTTAGTGTGAGAGAAGTGCCAAGCAAGAAAACAATCATCGTTTGTAATGATGGTGACTGATGTTCAAAGAGCGACAGGGATCATTACCATGAGCTGCATTGCAACTACCGGGCAATTTGCCACTTCTATACTGAGTATACTAAGTTGCCAGGTGGTAGAACTTGTTTAGTTCGACCGGGGTGATACCACCGCCACCTTCATAATCCTCCGTGAAGCAATTTATTGTGTTTCGGTTTGGAGAGGCTTGGTTTCCAGCTATACTTATACACGAGGCGAACATCTTAGTCCTCAGGAGCAGCAACGCATCTGTGACCACTTACCATCAGGTGGACTGCATGCTCGTTTGCTACCTTTATGCAATTAAAAAAAGTATAAAAAATATTTTTAGGGCCACCACATAAGTATAATACATCTTTCTATATTATTACTCTTCTAGTTCTATATTATACTTATGTAAATGACAATACTGGAATTGACCACCGTAGTACAACACGTAGTACTAATTAACGTCTCCTGTTCCTAGTTTAAGAACTCTGGTGACAAGAGCGACAGAATATTTTAATTAGCCCCAGAAAAGGATTCCTGTACTATTTGGAATCATTTGTGTATATTTTTAGGTTTATCTATACATATAATAAAACTGTAGACGAGTTCAATTCTGTAGATTGAATAAAAACTAGAAAAAATACTCCTAGGGGTCTTCATACAAGTAACACAAGCCAAAAAAAACATTTTAATTTT
>DWNR01001150.1:0-16034 GCA_018250455.1 Polygonus leo
AGTCGTAATAATGGGGCGCTTCAAACGATTGAGTTGGAACCTTTGTTCTCTTATTTTTGTTCTTGTTGAAACAAAGTTGAGATAAAAAGTTAAAGTTTAATGCATAGTAAATATTATTTTCTCTTGTCGAAGTTTTGTTCAAGTTTTATGCAGATAAAACTTAATTAGTCCTGAAACTGGACTTAAACAGGGTTACTTGCTTATAAATAATCAGAAGGTTTCAAAACCAACAAACAATACATTGGGAGATACACGGGTGATCATTTTTCACCAGATGACCCGTCTGCCATATGGCTTAGATTAAGAAAAAAAACATTGTTTGCCAGATAATAGGACGTGTACACTGATAACGTGGGCTGGTACCCCCGACACGCCTATTTTCCGGAGAGGCGTGTTTGCCGGCTATACTTCGAACGAGGCGATCATCTTAAGCCTCAGGGGTGTCAACGATCGACCTCAGGTACGACTAAATTGTACTTGGGTATGATTACTTATGTTACGGCATAAATACTTCAAATATTACTATATTCGGAGTTAAGATTTCTTCATTACTTTCAACATCATTATTAGCCTTCATTTTTCCAACATCATTATTAAAAGCGTGTTAGTTAAATTATGAAAAATATAAACTATACTCTTCCATTTTTCTGTAGTCGAGTCTCACTTTGAATTTATTAATTTTGTATCTAATTAGTTCTCTTTTCTTATCGAGAATATTATGACGGTATTTTAATTTTATTGAAAATTAAACACTTTTTGTGGTATTGAAATATTTGAAGAAAAAATTCTTTGTAAATTACGATCTTTTCAAATAATATTTTTTTATCGTATAAAGGTAGCAAACGAGCATGCAGTCAATATAAATAGTCACTGCTGCCTATGGACATCAGTAATTATACCCAAGTACGATTAAATCGTATCTGAGGTTGACCACAAATGGGTTGCTACCTCTAATGATTAAAATGTTCGCTTCGTTCGTAAGTATAGCTGGCAACCACGCCTCTTCAAACTGAAACGCAACAATTGCTTCACGCCAACAGTTCAACTGTATATGTGATTTATCGCATTCAAAATACTTCAACACTGCATTTAAAACTCAGAGCCACTCAGTCGAGCTAAATGTGAATATAATTCAGAAATAATTGGATAAATTGATAATCTCCGTAAATCGACAGCAGAAACTACACGCATAAATAAACTCGTGCATTTAAAACAATTTCGCCGCGAGCTAATCTGATAATGCCTATTTTGTAAAACAAAATTACGGAAAACAAATTTTAAATATTGATAAAGCGCGAAATGGATTTGGAATTGGAATTCATGCGCATTGGTTTTAATTATGTTCGAAATATGAAAGTTAGTACAATAGATTATATTATGGTTTGATCATACAAAATAATATAATAAATATATACTGGTAGTTGTTAGTTCACAGCTTTTTTAAGAACATATTGCTTACATATACTGCTTCTATTATTTACAGAAAACAAAACATTTTCATCGTACCATATAGGGTTCCGTATGATGCGGGATATAGCCATGTGGTAGATGGATGGCCAGATGTGGAAGTTTGAATTGTTTTTTTCGTATAAATGTGGAAAACGAGAATTCAGACCACCTGATGGTAAGTGGTCACTGCCGCCCATGGACATTAGTAATCACCTCAAAGCACAATTAAATCGTACCTAAGTATCATTACAGATGCGTTGCTATCCCTGAGGATTAAGATGTTCGCTTCGTATATAAGAACTTTCGAAACTGAAACACAAGAATTGCTTCACGAAGGATTATGAGGGTATAATACGATTCCGTTGGCATTTTTAAAATAAAATCCTATAAAATAAGGGGGACTAAGTGGATGGTGATACTTCTCAATCTCTACTGTACATGTGACCGTTATCCGCGTTAAAAATAACTCAAAACTACATTTAAATCTGAAAACCACTAGATCGAGCTAATTGTGAATATAATAGAGAAATAATTGGATAAATTGATAATCTCCGTAAATCGACAGCAGAAACTACACGCATAAATAAACTCGTGCGTTTAAAACAATTTCGCCGCGAGCTAATCTGATAAAGCCTATTTAGTAAAACAAAATTACGGAAAACAAACGTAAAATATTGATAAAGCGCGAAATGGATTTGGAATTGGAATTCATGAGCATTGGTTTTTAAACAGATGTTCCGTTAATATTCCAAGTTGTTTTATTTTATCATCAATGATAATTATCAGTCTAGATTATTCGTCTAGAATATATATTATTATCTATTGTTCATATTCATGCTAAATTATGCTGAGCAAATAAGCACTTTTTTAGAAGATAGAGGAAACGTCTTTTTAGAATATATTCTCTTTAAGCAGAACAATGTAATTCTTATCGAGGTGATAATTATATAGTCTGGACATATTGGCAAATGATGTTACCACATCATAATAATATTATCAATACGAATGTAATGGAATGTTTGTTACGCTTTCACGCCAAAACTACTCAACCGATTATCGTGAAACTTTTTCACGCATATCTTAGAGGTATTAGAGAGGACATAGGATATTTTTTATTTTAAAAAATATATTTTTTTAAACGCGAATAAAGCCGCGGGTAAAAGCTAGTTTGTAATAAGGAGAGATTTGTATTTCTACGAAATGCAATTTCTGTGTTTTGGTCGTGTCGAGGCTTACTTGTTTACAACAACGCAACGTGTCTATTGTTAAGGAGTTGATAACTAATGAAGCGCAGGGACCATTCACCATGTGGTGGACTGAAGTTTGGGTTATAAAAAAGGTATCGAAGATTCGAAACCGTCCCTCAGTTTTCACATAACGCTAACGTCGAAAAAGTGGAGCGTAAATAACAGGATAAGCGGTGTAATCCTCTTGGCCGTTGTATTGCCTCTGCGCGATCCAGCCACGTCAGCTCGGCTAGCCCAGCTCTTCTAATATACATATATCTTTTGGGGAGAGTGTACACTGTATATTAGGTCCCTACATTCTTATCCTTTTCATCCATTCCATCCATACTACTGTATATAAGTTATTGTACTTATAAAACTACAATTGTAAAATTAAATAGTGTCAGTGATAATGTGACATATTATCAACAATTTCAAATTTTAATTCATTTAATTTTAGAGCTGCCCAGATTTTTATAACGATGCCATCGATTAAATTCCATTAAAATAGATCAAAGACATCTAAAATTGACTCACTAGAAGATAAATTAGTTCTTTTTAACTTATATTATGATACTACTCGTAATAGCTTTACAGAATCTTGGTATTTTGGACTGAACAATTTCTGAGGTGGAAGAAACATCGGGAATATATCACACTGGCGAAATTGGAAACCCTTTATGACTCATCCACTCTCATAATCCTCCGCGAATCAATTCTTATGATTTGGTTTGTGGAGGCGTGGTTGCCGGCTGAGCTTATACACGAGGCGAATTTATTGGTCCTCAGGGGTAGCAATCTATCATCAATATTACTTGTGATTTAATTGTAATTGGGGATGATTACTGATGTCCATGGACGGCAGTGACTACTTACCGTCAGGTGGACTGCATGCTCATTTGCTACCTTTATACGATAAAAAAAATTTGAAATACTATTGAAATGTGTAAAATGGTGAAACAGTATTTCATGAGATATTTTTGCCAGAGTATCTTCTGGAGGATCTTCTGGAGGACATCAGTCATGATGCAGTAGAGACCACATACCTATCTTCAGGTTTACTGTAGACTCGCCTATAAAACGGTATCGAAGTAAATTCAAAACCATCCCTCGCTTTTCATATATTGCCAAATGTGCGTAAAAAGTCAAGCGTAAATAACAGGATAAGCGTTATAATCCTCTTGGCCGTTGTATTGCCTCTGCGCGATCTTGCCACGTCAGGCTATCCCAGCTCTCATTCTCATATAAAGCTTTTAGGGAGAGAATACACTATACATTCAAATTTATGTTAGGTTCTTACCTATGGAAGTGTTAAAACGATTTAAACTAATAGGTCATGTGAAGATTTGCAAAGTATATTATCTTAGCATTGCAAATTTTAATGTGAAAATTATTTAATGTTAGAGCTCCCCCGATTTTACAGCGGGGCCATGAGTCAGTCGACAAATTGTCTTACAAAATTGTACAACAATTATTGTAGAAACCATAGGAATGAAATCAATCGAAACTATCATTCACTTTTCGAGCAGTCACAAATTAGAGCGTAAATAAGCGGCTTAATCCTCTTGGTCAGTGTATTGCCTCCGTGATGTCCTACCACGTCAAGCTAGCGATCCAATATAAATATTTTTACATTGCAGACCCGACTTTTTATTTATTAAATTCTCACCATTGAAACTGCCAATTTGAAATACTAGATAGTGTGAAGATCAAAATCTTAGAATTCCAACATTTTGAAAAAATAATTTATTAGATATTAGAGCTCCCCAGATTTTATAGCAGGCCCATCACTGAACTTCAAACAAAATGGCAAACTATTAAAACAACAATTATTGCTCTGACGTGGTATGTATATATGTATTCCATGATTTTTTTTGACATAAACGTTTTAAAAACAGTCAACCCCAGTTTATAGAGGAAATTAATAAGATATTATTTCAAAACTGTACTAAATTGAATAGAAACACTATGAATATGATCTCTTTTATTGTGAAAATTATTCAAAACTATCCCTCACTTTTCACTTATTGCCAAACGTCGGAAAAGTCGAGCGTAAATAACAGGATAAGCGACGTAATCCTCTTGGACGTTTCATTGCCTCTGCGAGATCCTGCGACGTTAGTTCAGCTCTCACGTTAATATAGCCTTAACAGCAATGTACACTATACAAAGGAAAAAAAAAATTCTCATAGAAACAAGAGGAGATTTTAAGATGCCGATGGCAATATTTGCCAAAGGTTTTGCATAAAACTCGAAAATGGCAACAGCATTGACGTGAGCAAAAAAGTAATAGGAACTCAAAATTATTCTTCGTAATTTTAGTATACTGGTGATTTTGGAATTGATGACTCTAGAATTATGTGATCGCTTTCTATAATAGTGTAGACCAGCTTTACGAACGCCAAGCATTACGCACAAAATTGAACTCCAGTGACCTACACGGGCTACATTCCAGCATTGAACCAGTTGATCAAATTAGTTCGGCTGCCAGAAAATACGAGAAGCACCTATTTTCCCAAACGTATTTGGAATCGCTGACCTGTCCGTAGTGTCCGTAATAGATTTAGGACTTTTATCTTTATTTAATTCTTCTGTACGTGTGTCACCAAACTCTCTTATATGGTTGTACCGACTTTGATGAATTAGTTTTATATGTTTGAATAGGTTTTTGATTGCTTTGGACGGGGTAAAACGAATTTTTCTACTCCAGTTTTGAGATAGGGAACGCCCAATTATTATTAGGGATAGCATCTGCCTTTCCATATTTATCTAGTAGATAACATATAAAGTAACATTGAGAAAATTTTAATAGATAATCACCAAAAATATCAAAATAATAAACAACAAGTTTAATGATGATTAAGAGTCAACGAAAAAAATCGAAACAAGGCCATCGTTAGCGGGAATCCCGATACATGGTATCATCAATGGTAATTCCTTAGAAAGTAGTGCAATATTCTACGTAAATGTAAATTTTACTCTTCCTTGCATTCTGTTGAGCAACATCTTAAACGGTAATACAAAGTCTCTGCCTTATATCAAACCCATTAAGGTCTCAAGCACTGAATACTAACGTCATACAATTTTATTCATGCTATGAATACTCCACACCTTTGGAATTTATTGCGCCAAAGCAATAAATAAGCACCTCGGACCATTAGCTCCAGATAATTCTGCTTTATTGTAATTTTATGCGCCACATTACCCCGAGGATGCATACTCTAGAAGATTAATTACTCGAACGGTCGATGCAAGTATCGCGATGGGGAGATTCGATGGAGGTTACTGTTTCACGGTAGCTGTAGCCTCAAAATTGTGACTACTATTCATAATTTTTTAGTCCCTCGTTATGTATAAGCACTTAAATGCTTATCTTTTTTCAGGAATCATGGAATATCAACGTTATGTCAATTTCTGATGACATTTGTCTTGGCTTTGTTGATCTACCCACCTGTGAAATTGGACTTAGAGATCTGGATGATGCTGACCTCATCCATAGTGTCGATGGCCTTTTAAAAAAATGCCAACACTTCATTGGCATTTTTTTAACAGGCAGGCTGAGTGTTTCGGAACTCATAGCCATTATAGTGCAGCGCAAGTCGCCGCACAGATCGCGAATATAATTTTTATAGTCGTAAGCACAGTATATTTAGAAGAAGAAGAATAATTTAAGCTAATATACATCTCAAGTGTCGATATTTTGTTAGTGATTAGTACCTTCTTTGCCTGCAAAGACAAAAACCACATTAATAATTACAGAAAAGGCATTACAATAGTGTTTTTTTTAGAGTATTTTGAGGACGTTTGAACTCTTAGAATTAGACGGTCTCACCGTCATTCTTCTTATCCGTCAACCAATTCTTGTATTTCATTTGGAGAGCGTAGCCGGCAACCACGCGTCTCTAAACTGAAACACAATAAATTGCTTCACGGAGGATTATGAGGGTGGCGGTGCTACTTCCACGATCGAACTACATGAGTACTACCACCTGGCGACTTATTATTGCTGGGGTTGAAAATGAAGAGAATTTTGGGTGTACGTGTGTATTTTAGTCAGTTCACGTTGCAGATACATTGTTTGCCAGATTTTAGATCGGAACATACATTTACCAATATCCTTCTCCGACAGAATGCATGTTCTCTCCTTTTGTTTTGTTATTGGCGCGGTAGCATTGTGTTCTGCATTATATTATCTTATGTTTCGATATCTTACATAAAGTTAGTTTCATTAATAGTACTTTAGCAAGTAGGTATATTAAAACTTCGTATACAATATGTTGGTACCATTATTTTATTGATCCACGTCGTATTTATAATTGTATATTTGAATTATAAATACGACGTGATTGTATAACTGAAATAAAAAATAATATAATTGTGAAATAAATTTATTGAAAAAATTAAAAAACAAAATAATATTTATAACAACAACCAAAAGACAAGACGCCATTTTTTTAATGTAAAATCGGAACGTTTCGAAGGGACGCCCTTACCATCGATAGGGATCTATCTATACTTGATCTATGTATCTATATATATTGCATATAGGGGCAGAATTTCATCGCTAAGAATCGCAAGCAATTCATTTTACATATTTAGGTGAGTAAATGACAGACGTCGCTGACGTGGGTCCTATTCATATTGCGCAACTTTAGGAACAGCTTGATGGGTTTTATATTGGACCTTTTGTACATAATAAATAACGGAGCAACGCGTCTAAGGAGTCCATATTCATCATTTGTGCCGCGGAAAAAATGTATACCCCAAAGTTTTCTGTAATCTACAGGCGTTGTACTTTTGGTAAGTATAAAATTTATCTTATAAACAAATGAGCTAAATATGTAAATAAAATAGTATACTAAGTCATTTTTGATTTATTAATTAAGCTTAAAATTTTTCAGCTAACCGACTCGCGATTAATTTTTGAACATGTTACATTTCATATAAAATCTTGTCGTACATCAAAAGATGGCTGAAAGTCGTCTGTAAATCCAAAAGGGGCAGAACTCGGCGAGAGTCGGAAACAATTACGTTATGTTTGGTGAACACCGTAAAGTGAATTAAATATAGGAGAATAAAAATTTCTAATAACTCTGTATTGACACCACTAGAACTAATATCAATCAAGATAAAACATTAAGAGAGAGCAGATTTTCAGTGTTAAGAATCGTAAACAATACATGTTACGTATTTAGGTGAGCAGAGGTCGTGACGCGGGTCCTATTCATATTGCGCAACTTTAGGAACAGCTTGATGGGTTTTATATTGGACCTTTTGTACATAATGCGTCTAAGGATTTTCCAAATTTCTGAAGATGTTGTTACAACATTTTTCCTTCTTTCTTAGAATTCTGTGACCATAGGCAGTTAACAGTACTATATTACTAATAATTTGCTGTCAGCCCGTTCATACCGCCGTATCTCCCAAGATCGTACATCTTAAACCGTTACATTTAAAACAGATTACATTTCTTTTAGACTATATTATTTTTACAGAGTGTACACGTATATTACTGTTACCGTTAGAACAATTCTTTGATTTGGGACTGCGGCTTTTATCTTATTTACGATGTTATGTATCTAACAATAAGTAATCATTAATCCTTTTTTATTGAAAATAAACGTCATGAGGAAATCCAAAGTCTCAAAAGTTAAAAAAATAGTAGCATTTTTTTAGAGGTCGACTATGGCCTAAATAAATTTGAGAACTAATCGATTATCATCTGTGGGGAACTAAAGACTTCTAATGACTCTAGTAGACTTTAAGAAGAAGAAGTAGTATTGACACTACTAGATCTTAAGAAGAAGAAGAAAAAAATACATTATGAAAGGAATATGTTTACAGGAGTACAATTTCATCGGTAACAATCGCAAACAATTCATGTTACGTATTAAGGTGAGCACAGCGACAGACGCTGACGTGGGTCCTATTCATATTGCGCAACTTTAGGAACAGCTTGATGTGTTTTATATTGGACCTTTTGTACATAATAAATAACGGAGCAACGCGTTTAAGGATTTTTCTTACGTCTGATGATGCTTGTACAACCTTTATCCTTATTTCTTAGAATACTGTGACCAAAGGCAGTTAACAAGACTACTACTAACACCAGTCAGGCCATGTGGAAGAACAGCTATCACCGCTACCCTCATAACCCTCTGTGAAGCAATTGTATTTTTGTAGTTATGTGCCTGTTAATAAGTAATAATCACACGCTTTTTAGTGAACTTAAACGTCCAATCACACCTTCGAGATTTTGCGACGGTAGAAGCCGAGTTTAAACGAAGAGAATCCAAGTGAAGGGAGCCACCGAGTATTTCGGTGCTCGGATGTCGAGAAAAAGTCTTGTTACGCTTTTTTCGATCTCGCTCGGGATAAGGAACTTCGTTCCAAGAAAAAACATTATGAAAGGAATATGTATATAGGGACAAGGGCATTTCATGGGTAACAATCGCAAACAATTCATGTTACGTATTTAGGTGAGCACAGCGACAGACGTCGTGACGTGGGTCCTATTCATATTGCGCAACTTTAGGAACAGCTTGATGGGTTTTATATTGGACCTTTTGTACATAATAAATAACGGAGCAACGTGTCTAAGGATTTTCCAAGTGCCTGGAGATGTTTACATACCTTTCCTTTCCAGTAAATTTTGGCCGTGTATTCATATTTCTATTAATGCTCGTTCTTGGTCAGTATAGATCCGTGAAAGCCTCGTGGTAGAGAATCGGTTATCTAAACAAAATCTCAAGGTTATGTCATGACTACCTGTTCACACTTAGCCAGTATGGTAGACTATTTCCTATTATTTTCTCGTTTTGAGTGAAGAACCGTGTCTGACAATGGGATCATAATGATTTGTGATGTGATTAATTTTTGAATTTGTTCGTTACCTCAGAGTCATTAGAAATTATTACCGTGGAGGACGGCTTCGAGCCGCCATATTTACCTATCTCTTCTTAATTAAAACTCTATTTAGAACATGGATTGAGGACGCAATACGCAATACGATACGGCGGCCCACTGTGTATTATGTATGTATATGTAGATGAAACTAAATTCTGCAAATGAATTAAGTTGATTGAGAAAAAATAGTATATGTACTTCTCAATATAGCACAATTGTTATGTATATAAGGATAAATAAAACAACATAGCTTTTCCAAATTTTATTTTTTACAACGGAACAGATAATACATGTAGGTTCTTTTTACATTTAACTAGCCATTTACAATATTACATACATAGAGCGTAAAAATATATAGAGAGATAAAGTGATAAACTAATTCAAAAGTGATGGTCAACTAACTAACATTTGTGACGTAACACACCTGTCTAACGTACAATGTGACAATTCCGCGGCTTAAACTGCTCATTATATGTGGCACATACCAGGCAGAACAAAACTGTAACGTCGGCATAACGCGGCGTCTTGTCAGCGCATCAATCATCGTTCAACAATACATGCCAAAGTTTTGATAGCGTAACATGACGCGTGACATAGTATCACAAAATACATTGATTGCAATCTGTTGTAAAGTCACTCGACGAAAGCTTAGGTGCTATGTACGCGACGTAATTTTGGCAGTACATTCGCAGCGTACACACTGTAGGTGTCATGTCATATGGTTTTGCAATTTGAAAGAACAAGACAAAATAAAGATGGTCAGAAAACCTTAGCACGCAGAAGTGGAACTCATTTCATACTAGACAAAACTTCACTTCTCTATATATTTTATACATAGTACAATTTTCGGTCCAATTTGATACTTTGCGAATGGTTATTTTAATATAACTTTATGCGATATAATCATGGACATTCTAATACAGACTTCGGTTATTTTAGTTAGTGAAACAAGGTTTATCTTTCGTAATGAGTTCGGTACAAAATCATAAACTTAATTATAAATTACTAGGGGAATTTGCTTCAAATATTTTACGAGAATTTTGTTATTAAATTGCTGAAAGAATTTGAGGTAGGCCATGGTTTGTGTTCTGTACAAAATTACGTTTTAATTAATATGTTTGGTGGTAAGAGTTAACTTTAAAAAAATATCACGTAAGATAAAATAGCTTAATGTTTTTTGACATTTATATTAAATAGGAAGGTGTGAGTTTGTGTATCAAGATACAAGGAGTCGTGTATCTTTATAGCCTTAATACGTGCTGATTTTATTAAAACTTGTCATTAGTTTTTATTTCAAATCATTCCTGAGTTACTAAGTGAACTTTGTCCCTCTCCGCTCACACTTTATTGGAATATAACTGGAATAGAAGTAACACTACATCGTTATACTGCTTTGTTGGAAATTTGATGGTGGTGGCTCTGCAAGCGATTATCAGAGCCTACCTTTAAAAGCACTAAATATTGCTATCAATTTCTAAAGTAAGGTAATATTAAAAACAAAGGTACTATACTGTAATGATCACGTATATCCCTACATGGGGGAAGGGGATAATATTTACAAAGATCCCCAAAGATAAATTATTCCATCATTCAATGTCTCAATACATTTAAATTTACGTCACCCCCGTTGATGGAGTGATATTAGGATTTGATGAAGATAAAATACAATATAGGGCGTTTCCCACGATTTTTGTCTTTAAACGTTTTTTGTACAGGAACAATTTCCTGTAATGTAAATAAAAACACACAGAAAGAAATACATATCAGTCTAGACCCAGAATATTGTGTATAGCTAATTTGATCAATAGAGTCATAATGAAAATATATAGTAAATTTACTAATATCCTTAAAATGAAAGCCTTAAATTTATAATGAAATTTAAAATGGTTAATTTAAAACACTAATGGTTAAATATCTTATTTGTCCAGAACTTAAATTATGCATCATGTATGTATGAACGTAATGATGATATCTGAGATTTATGTTTAAAGCGAAATAAATACGAAAAAGAATTTTGTGGAACTTTTTTTAGAATCCCAGTAACAACAACTCTAATTGTACTTATTTGTACGGACAATAAAACAATCTAGGTTATAATTGACGGAGATCTTTCAGCTTTCAAAACTCTTGGAAGGACGAAAAGCAATTAAACCGAAGCTATTAAATCCAATTACTCTCGGTACGAACACTTTGCTTCCGATTTTGAATTTGGGTTTTTAATGAAATCGAGAGTCTCAGGGATCTTTCTCAGAAACAAGAGTTGGTTATTTACTTCACTAAAATCGTTCAAACTGATTTTGGTCCTTTGAGCTCTCTTATTGTTTTTGTCCTTTGTTCTTTTTCTTTGTTGTCCGTTGTTTAAATTAATCAATAACATTATTTATTTTTCCAAATATAGCTTTATATCATTTCTTAAAATGACAATCTATGCTTCTACAGTTTTATTGTTTTGTGAATACTTTGACTGCTAAAGTGGTGAATTTTTATCTTATACTGTTATTTTGTTTAGTCACATCCATACCTTTTTGAGATTTATTGATATATGTAGTACTTCATTATCTAGTTTTCATATAAAAAATAATGTCACAGAAATAGGTTATAAACAAATGCTTTGTTCTGGACTGTTTATTTTCATGTTTTATTTAGCGTTTCCATCCTGTCTATTTGTCTTTAAAAGCAATTTGGACGTCACATAGCAGTTTAGATTTAGATTCTTTGAAATTTGATCGGTAAATAGAATTGAAAATCGTCCCTTTCTGCAAAAGTGCTCGAAGCGTTAACTGTCACCTCTTTGGCCCGAAATCGCTCCGAATTGTTTGAAGCGGACTAAAATTCATGCTGCTTTTGCGCTTGTAGTAAAAGCACTACGGATTTTTTAAACTAAAACTAGGGTTTTATTTTCAGTTTTTATTGCACAACTGCAAATGTTTTTATAGTACACCCAGACCACCTGGTGAGTGTTCACTGACTGAAGTCATCTGAGTAAAGTTTTTGTAGATGCCATTTACTAGCTGCAATCTCGTTTGCATCATATTAGAGAGGGTGGCTCAAATTTTCCCCGTTTTTGCAACATTTTTCATCGATACTCCGCTCCTTTTGGTCGTAGCATGCTGTTATATAGTCTTCCTCAATAAATGAACAGTTCAACGCAAAAATATTTTTTTTAAACCAGTAGTTCCTGAAATTAGCGCTTTCAAACAAACAAACTGACCACCTTTATATTATTAGTATAGAAGTATATATAGGCAATCGTAAAATTTAGGTGCGTTGTCAATATATTTATAATGTATTTTTCCTCTTATCAAAATCGTGTATAAGAATGTCCCAATAATCATAAAAATGTGTTTTAAAAATATATTACATGCAACAAAATAGCCGTGGTTAATATTTAAAAAATATCAGATAACATAATTGGGTATATAATTACAATCAGAATTATTTCTAAGCTTGGCGCGTGTTTAATTCTGATATGATTATTTCGTGCAAAATTATTTACAGCGTTTTCGTTATAATTATATTATCATGTACTCGTAGTTTATCGTTATACGCTATAACATATTCTATAATACATACATTAAATGTATTTACTACTATATGTCGCAGTCGCTTTACCCTTAACATAAGCTATATTCATATGGGTCATGTTTATTACGTAAAATGTTTTCTTTGAAGATCCATTAATTTTTAATTTGCATTTTATTTAAGTTAGGTACTCACGCGAAAATAATAAAATTGTAATTATTTTATACTAAAAGTTCATGTTATGTTAAATAATAATAACACACCAACTTAGTACCATAAGTATAGGCCTGTTAATTAAAGCTGGCACGTCACACACAATTGTACATTATACGTATAGTGTATGTTAAGTGCATCATTCTCTAAAGCGCACGATGTGACGTCACATTCTTCTGCCACTTTGCTCTCGTTCTATCTCATGAGGAAAATAGAGAGATATTGCTTTGTTTCAGCTATTATAAAATACAGCGTGATATTTTTTAGAGTCCGAGCAATCGACCACAACAATATAGCGCTTGTGTTAATAGGTCACACTTTTTAATTATGTCGTATAGTAAAGTTATATGGATGTGCTTATTGTGTGCCAGCTTTAGGTAACGTGGCTATTTCACCATAGTTAAACATAAAAGGATAGAATTAAAGCTTATAAATGTTCAGGATTATCATTTTTCTATCGTATAATGTGTATATCAAATGTAATTTAATATAATTAATACAAATAATAATTTTAATGACGACAATGAAATATATAAGAAAATGTTTTATTATAATTGGATATGATAATGAATGATTTAGATTACTGATATTTGTAATATTTTAAGAAATATTAAAAACATTAAAATAAGTTACATAATTAACACATTTATCGATTTAAAGATCCAAATTATTGATTTAAGAAAAAGTAATCCTCACCAAAAACACGTTACGTAACAAACACCCAGCTCTCAATCTCAACAACACAACCGTCTTTGAACCGAACGGAACTGACACTGAACTCCTTCACTTCACTTCTCCAAGTCCTATAGCGCATGAAGTCCAGTAAGCACGATAGCGTACACGTCACGCGAGGCCCGCTAGCGGGAGAACAGCGGCATCCACGTTAGAGTAGGAGTAACCGTTTTCGCGTGTCTAATCCACTATAATGTATAGACATTCTAGCAGGCATGGTAGTGCATTAGTGACGCGAGAATCGATAGCGGCAACGTAAGCGTCACCGTATCTCCCGTAGCCAAGTCCACTATAATGCATATACAGTCCAGTGAACATGATAGCGCACTGGTCACTGAGGACTATTAGTGGCAGCGCGAGCTCCACCATATCTCCTGTGCCCAAGTCCACTATAGTGCATAACTAGGCATGATAGCGCACAGGTCACGCGACACCGCTAGCGGGCTTCACTTCGCTATGCACAGACAGTCCAGTAAGCGATAGCGCGCAGGTCACGCGAGGGCCAGCGGGAGCAGCGCGGCGAACAGCCAGGGCAGCGCGCGCGGCGCCGCGTCGCGTGCCGGCCAGCCGCCGCCGTGCCAAGGCACCTCGCCGTGCCCGCCCGCCTCCGGTCACATCGTTGTTACCATTTCTGACAAATTAGCTACCATTAGTTCATCGTCGTACCATTAGTAGTCTAGGCTTAAAATGACGTTTTTAAATAAGAGGTATTTAGATAACAATCGACGAAATAACTATTGATATTGGTATGTATTGGCTATTGGTGTATAGTTCGCTGGACAGGATATTCAATTAGTTAGTGGGTTTCACCTAAACGTAATTGGAAATGCTTAGGGATATATAATTTCAGAAAAATCAAGGTGTGACTGAGATTTTAAATCTTTAGCTCGCGTTGAGAGACTGTAATGATAGTTAGAGGTACTATAGGTAGTCTATAAAGTTTCTTCTTTGAATTTGTTGACTTTGCAGTTTGTGACATATTTTTGCTATTGCAAAGTATTTATATTACCGAGATTCTGCATTTGGTGCTGGCTGAGAACAATGTAGTTGTCATCGAGATCTGGCGCTTCCAGCACTCCTCGATGTAGCTGCTCCAGGTGTCTCTCCACATCTAAATAAAACAAAACTTTATGTTAACACATAACATCCAAAGTAATTAAAAATAACTACGTACGTACTAAATTAGTAATAAAGATATAATGTCAATATCGTACCGTAAATAATAGGTAACATTTAATTTGGAAGTAATATACGTATATATGCTGCTGGCTAAAAAAAATTTTAGGGAAATCCGTTTATGTAAACCATATTATGACAAAATAGTTTGACCTGGGACAATCTAAAACAAGACACTTTTCTTGTCTAAATTCACGATTTTTAGTTAAAAAGTATGTTAATTTTATATTATGCAACTCTAATAATGTTGGCGTGTGTAAAGAAAGTTTTGTAACTGAGAAATTTAATAACATAAAAATTTGACTGGAAAATTAAAAAAAAATGGGTCCCGATAACAGCGCCACCTAACGAGTAAAATTATATCTCGGCACCATCCCACATCAGAACACAAGAAATCATCCACGAAGGAAAAAGACTTACGAACTTACCGACATTTTATAAACCTTCAATAACGTGCATTTATTTTTGTCTATCCTTTGAATATTTAATATTCCTTTCATCCAATCCCTTCATACAACCCCCGACGAAGTTCAGCATAGTTACGTCTGTGTTGTTATGAAGTATATTTTATAGTTATAAATCGCAATATACACAACAAGAAATTGCTTTAATGTTCATTAAAAGTTGTGAAATGGCCTAACTTTCCCATCCTCGCTAGAGTTAGTGTTACATTTCTCGCCGATGTTTTCCTGTTACTTATCTCTGATATTATAAAACTGTATTTTGTTTATATTTATTTTTGGTAATAGTAAGATGTCTACCCTCCCCCCCAAAAGTCGCTACCTTGTCGTGGTGGGGGGGCTTGCGTAT